>VXBJ01007572.1:15864-30192 GCA_013400055.1 Nycticryphes semicollaris | reverse complement strand
ATATTTATATATATATATAAAAGAGGTTTTCTTCCCCTTTGCCACACAAAGCACACTTCAATCTATCCTTACAAGAGTCATAGTCTTTGACTACGTGTTTGAACCATACAATACAGACTCAATTTCAAGGAGTTTCCAAGAATTTTCAAGCATAACTCCAACAGAAATTAATTAACAGCCACAAAATCAACATCAAGTATCAGTTTTCACATGAGCAAGACTTGAGCTTATATGAAAAATGGAAACCCAGTTCCCAGGTATCAATAGGTAACATCAATGCACTTCTTGGGGGGTAGGGGGGGTGGGTTTCAACCTAACTTGTTATCCAACAGATTTCTCAACAAAGACTCTTCATCACATGGCTAGTATGGAAGAAAAGTTAGCTTTCTTCTGGGGCTGTTGCAGATATTGCTGAATAAAGTTTAGAACAAAGAAACACAAGAAAATGCTTGACTTCTAGATAATACTGCTAGGCTAAAGAAGAAAAAACATCAGTGTGGGTATAATAGATAGGTATAATTATTTGACAGAACATCGAGACCAGGAGGAAAAAATATTAGTAAGGAAGGAGTGAATATCAGATAAGAAAGCTTTCCTAGAGCATGCTGAAGATCATTAAAACAAAGGCCATATTGAAACCACCAGGACGGCTTATTCACTCCTGGATCTGTGTCCAGGCTCCGAGTGTTTATCTCGCATCAAGGTGAGACCTGCACATACAACAAGTCCTCTCTCTACAGTCTTCCCTAGAAGAACCCCGAGTAAACAGCCCATGTCTCCATGTGGGAGTCCCTCACAGCACGTTCAAAGACCAAATCCACTACCAAGAAGACGTAGCCGAAGCATCTTAATTTGGTGCTTCTTCTGCCAACTAATGGGAAACTAAAAACATTGCTGAATTTAACATTTGTCTTTCATGAATGGCAGCTGCTTTGAACACACACACACAGAGCTTCCTGGTAGCGGTGCAGGAAGAAACCCAGTTACCAGTGAACAAAGCAGAATGCCTTGACAGCACCTCATCAGAGCTACTAAAACCAGAGATCCTTAGCAAAGCTCGCAGTGATCTCAAAAGCTCTGGAAACCAGTCATATGGTATAAAAATTAATCCTTATCATTATGCATAAACATCTGTTTACAGTAATAGTTGTAGAGAGAGAAATATTCAACATCAATCTCCTTTAAACTCTCAACACTTCAAGATCTACAAGATTAGGGATAACTGCTAAAGATGCCTAATGAAAGACAAGACTTCATTTAGATAGCCCCTCTGCTTTGTAATGCTACACTTTGTCCAAGATTTCCTGAACTTAAGCATTATTCAGAATTCAACACCATGCATGCCAGTGAACCATCATGCAAATAATGGAATAAAAATAAATTCTATTTTACCACTGCAATTACTCATCCAGAAGCAATTGTTCCACATAGCTTGAGGATACGAGAACAATGTTTCCCAACAGGACTTAACTTTCATTTGAGCTNTAATTCATTCCAAAATGAAACAAACCTTTTTATTCTGAGCATAACCAAGTAAACATATTTTAGGACTATGCCAGGCATATTATACAATCTTGCCAAATCACCACCGAATATAAAAAATACCAACAACATTTCTAAAAGCCATGTCCATCTAATTTAACTGATTCGTTGTCTGTCACTGACATGGTATAGGTTAATTTTCTTTTTTGGTATTTAACAATATATATATATATATTTNGATAATACTGCTAGGCTAAAGAAGAAAAAACATCAGTGTGGGTATAATAGATAGGTATAATTATTTGACAGAACATCGAGACCAGGAGGAAAAAATATTAGTAAGGAAGGAGTGAATATCAGATAAGAAAGCTTTCCTAGAGCATGCTGAAGATCATTAAAACAAAGGCCATATTGAAACCACCAGGACGGCTTATTCACTCCTGGATCTGTGTCCAGGCTCCGAGTGTTTATCTCGCATCAAGGTGAGACCTGCACATACAACAAGTCCTCTCTCTACAGTCTTCCCTAGAAGAACCCCGAGTAAACAGCCCATGTCTCCATGTGGGAGTCCCTCACAGCACGTTCAAAGACCAAATCCACTACCAAGAAGACGTAGCCGAAGCATCTTAATTTGGTGCTTCTTCTGCCAACTAATGGGAAACTAAAAACATTGCTGAATTTAACATTTGTCTTTCATGAATGGCAGCTGCTTTGAACACACACACACAGAGCTTCCTGGTAGCGGTGCAGGAAGAAACCCAGTTACCAGTGAACAAAGCAGAATGCCTTGACAGCACCTCATCAGAGCTACTAAAACCAGAGATCCTTAGCAAAGCTCGCAGTGATCTCAAAAGCTCTGGAAACCAGTCATATGGTATAAAAATTAATCCTTATCATTATGCATAAACATCTGTTTACAGTAATAGTTGTAGAGAGAGAAATATTCAACATCAATCTCCTTTAAACTCTCAACACTTCAAGATCTACAAGATTAGGGATAACTGCTAAAGATGCCTAATGAAAGACAAGACTTCATTTAGATAGCCCCTCTGCTTTGTAATGCTACACTTTGTCCAAGATTTCCTGAACTTAAGCATTATTCAGAATTCAACACCATGCATGCCAGTGAACCATCATGCAAATAATGGAATAAAAATAAATTCTATTTTACCACTGCAATTACTCATCCAGAAGCAATTGTTCCACATAGCTTGAGGATACGAGAACAATGTTTCCCAACAGGACTTAACTTTCATTTGAGCTCCTTCTTTGCTACCAGAAAATAAGCTAATATTAGCAATAATATATAAGCTAATAGCAATATATATATAGCAATATAAGCTAATATTAGCAATTATGCAGCAGTATATTCCCTGCCTTCTGCAACAGGCATGCAATGTTAAAGAAGGGTAATTTCATGCTGGTATAGGGGGATCTTCATTCTAGTTTAGAATGAAATAACAGCTAATTACATAAAACTATTTATATTTTTAACTTAGTTTGCTGGAGCAGGAAAAAATGTTGGCACTATAAAGCACTGTGTTGGCCCAGAAAGTCTCTCAATATATAGCATTTAAAAATCACCAGGTAGCATTATCGGTTATACATCTTCTTATAGTCATTAAAATCCTATTAAAAAAAAAAAGGTCAAATCCATTTAAAGTCTTGCGATTTAGCCAAAGCTACCCCAGGACACCATTCTACACAACATTTGAAGCACAGGCTTGTTTAACTTTTGTGCCTGCTTGGAACACCGGTCATCAATGGCAGCTACGCCAGCCTTCCACTTCATAGACTAAGCAAAACCACATTGTTATCCATGAAGTAGCTTTCAAAAGGAAAGAAAGAGCTCTCTCATGACTGTCGATGAAATTCCCTAAAATACAGCATTGAACATGATACAGCAAATTTGAGAAAAACATACCACTAAATTAATGGCACAATGAAAGTGCTGTGCCATCAGCTGTAGAAAACCTCTTTGCGTAAACACCCTCACACTAGACCGTTGTTCTCTACTCGAAGACCACTTCACTATATTTCCCAATACTTTTGCTTTTACTTGCTCTTATACAAGTCTGCTGTCTATATATAAGTCTAATGTGATTTAACAAAGCTGTCCAAGTAAAAAATAAACAAAACCAAAAACTAACTTACTAAAAGTTGAAATTTACAGAAAGAACATTAAAAAAGGGAAAACCTCAATAGTCTACTTTGAACTTCAGATAGATTATTTTGCTAAAGAAATCTTGTGAATTATTGAAGTTGACGTCAGTCTCAACTTCAGAGCTCCTACGGAGGTCAGACAGGAGATGTGAACCCATACAAAGTATGCAAAAAAACTCAATTTCAGTACACCTTAACACTTAGTCCACTGCATTATAAAAGCATGCAGAACATACTAGAAACCTGCAACATTTAGTTTGTGTTGACTTTATACTGAATTTAAGATATTAAAATAAAATAAAATAAAAAATAATAATAGTTTTTCAGAGGTTGGTATCTGTTCAGTCATGGAGAAACTGGTCCTTTCCAACCCAAACCATTCTAGGAATCTATGAAATTGGGAGTATCTGATCACAACGCTACAGGCTGTTCTGGCAACGTACCGCTACTAGAAATGCTGTTTCTAGATGTCAACTGCAATCTTGTCACAATATGATCACCTGAATAAAGCATTTTAGAGAGCTTTTTTGCGCTGAATTATAAGGACCTCTAACAAAACGTCCTCAAATACAGCCCTTTTAATCCATTTACAGTGTGTTCCACAACTGAAATATTCCACCTTTGGGGTCTATCAAGTCATGTACAGTAAGAACACATACATACAGAACACTGCAAATTATTTCAGTCTCCCTTTTTTTACAGGACTTGATCATGCAGTTATATAAAATCATCACACACTGTTTTGCTCCTGCTCTTCTAAGGCACCTCAGTTCTCCCATGAATAATTCCAGAAGTGGAAAAACTTTTCATCACACATCTGTACCTCTCTGTATTTTTCACTGGAGCTTCAGCAACACATCTTCCGAGAAAACAGAAGCGATTGTTGAAGAGATTGTGGCTCAGTAGCACAGCAAGAACTTTAATAATGACTTGGAATTGCTTAAGTCTTTCACTAAATTGATGAAGTTTCTGCAGCCCAGCTGCAGCAAGCTGGCAGTAATAAATTCTCCATGCACTGCAAACTAAGTATCTGACTATTTCATGGTCTTTTCTAAGCATGTGAAAGCTGGAGGCAAAGCCTGTCATTTGACAACTCAGTACTTGCTTCTTTCCTTATGTCCTCTAACAAAGGTACCAGTGTAAGGCCAAACAAGAATAGAACTCCCTGGAGGTGCCTGCTGTGAAATGCATCATAAGATTTCTTCAAGAAATTTCAAAACAATAGCTTAAGGGCAAGTTTTTCCATTAGAAATCAAGTTATTTTGAAAGAGTCAATATTTATAATAATGGCCACAGCACAACAGATGAATTGAATTACTGAATTTTCAAACCAAACGTACAATACTTGAAGTTCAAAATACTTTACAAAATTTCACATTTGCTGTTTGCAAAGACAAACAAAACTCTGAAGTGTTTTTTTTCTGGTTGTATCAGGCAAATATATCTTTGTGTTAATTTTATGTCACATTAACTTTATAGCACATAAATATAACTGTAACGAGACATACAAGTCTCAAATTTTTTTTCTTTCTATACATACAATAAATCTAAATAAAATGTAAATAGTTAACCTAAGTAAGATCATAACCCTGACCTTTTTACCCATATCTTCTCTTCACTTTATTCCCTTGATGAATTCTTCAAAGTTTCTTTAGAACATTTCAACAGCTATATGCTGCTATGAGAAAAACACTATTCTTATGCTACTAATAGTATAAAAGTACTTCAGAGTTATACTGGAATGAAATGGAAGGAATGTTGTCTTCTTTTTCTGCCTACACATCTTGCTATCACCAGTGATTTATTTGTCTCTGGTAATTACTGCATAATAATAAACATAACCATCAAATGGCAGCTTTTCTCCTACACAGCAACTACACGCCAATTTCAAAAACCATCTGTCTTGTACTACCGAAAACTTTTAGCTTTCTGCAACATTTCCTGAACTGCTTCTCCACCAAAATAAGCAGTGTATTTATATATCTTGTACTTCAGTTGCTGAACATTTCATAATACACATACAGGTTTTAGAAAGTTGTCTTACTAAAACAGGAAGTCTGAGACATGATTATCTGTCATAGATAGACTGGCTGTCTGTCCTAACAACCAATCTAATTCACAGCAACAACAACATTAATTCAACAAAACTAAGCAGTAGGAGAAATTATGTCAATTATAAATAAGTTTAACCGAAGAAAAGAGAAGAGATTGGCTTTAACAAAAGCAAGAGAAAAAGACATTTACAATCTTAAGTGAGAACTTCCTCTGTAGACAATATAGAACTTAGAATTTGTGAACGTGGGCTTTGATTACATAAAAAGGACTCTTCCTTGCATATTACTGATATGAACAGCCACAAGTTCATCACTGACCTAAATAAGGTTCATTATGGATCCCTAAACAAGGATGGTTTTAAAAACATATTGAATCACTAGAGACCTACTTCCTGCTAGAAAAGTTGCAACACTCAAACCCGTAAGTGAAACCCAATGCATGTACCATTTTGTACATGCACAGAGGATGTGACATCACGTTGCATTTATTGCTCTACTTTTGATTCAAACTATTTGATACAAAGATGTAAGAAGATGCTTTACTTTGATTACCTCAGTATTTTTTAAACATACATTTAATCCTTCAACATGCCACACAAACACAAAAAACCACAACACCTGTGCCTTTGCATCAGAAATGAATACTGGCATTAGCTGGAAATTTACATTTTTGAAACACCGGCAAATTTCCTATATAAAGAACAAATACTAAGATGCAATAAAGCTTTCTTAGCTACCAGATGTACAAAAGTTTTAGGCAGATACTAGCACAGAGTAGTGTCCTGCAGGAAAATAACAAGGTATTTGGTTGGATCCATGTGAGATTACAAGAATTCTTAAAAGCTTGTTCTATAAGTTGTGTATAACTCTCAAACACCCCAGAATTCCTCCAGGAAATCCATTACCAGAAAAAGCAATGTATCCTTAAACAGGGTTTCAAGTACCCTAGGGAAGCTCATGAAATTTAATTTTATTTCTTGACTAAAAAAAAGGTATCATCTTCCCTTTAAAAAGCAGAGAGTGAGTAAAATGATCAAAAAAATATAGTTTCCCCATCATCACAACAAAATGCTTACATGGAACTTCATTTGAGCAAGCCTAAAATCAAAATGAAATAATCCTTACGGCAGGACTACATTTTGTAAACAGTGGCACAAAACATAACAAAATCATGGCTTTCTATTGCAAAGGCAGCACCAGACACAGGTGTGACTATTAAGAACGTCAATTACTGTAATAGAGCCATATTACATCATGATCATGATGTAATATCTCACTACGTGAGAAAAGAAGAGCTGGTACACTTGAGAGGCTGGCTTTTATGGTAGGGATAAAACTCCTTACCTTGAAAAGACTGCTTGGCTCTGTCCACCAGTTCTTCAATTGGATAACTTGCTAGATCTCCCCTGGCGTGCTTAGTTTTGCAGTAGGTACATGCATTGAGACACCTGTTTAGAGAACAGAAGTACTCAGCTTCAAGCGAAGAAAGTCTGCATATGCACAGCTATAGCTGTTAAGTACATCTGGAAAAAAGACCTTTTATATTTACAAACAGAAAACAGTAGCATCCTGTTTTAAAAATAATAAAATAGCATGAAAAGTGTTTTGTCCTGCTAACTTCTTAAAGTATCTTTCACATCTATATAAAAAGTTGGAAAAAACGATCAGTGGAAACCACATACAAAAGCCAAGAGTGTGAATTTACATATTTTTAGAAAGCTATAATAGGATTAATAATTGTTCATTACAGAAGACGAATCTCCAAGCTTCCAATCTCACTATTACATAAAAAAAAAAATCCAACCTGAACAAGGAAATAAAGGAAAAAAGTCCTGAAAGGCTAAAAGCAGATTTTAAAAATATCGTGTATTCTTGCAAACACGTTTGAGTTAATTTTTCATTCTTTCATTTGGTTTGTATAAATGAAACAACATAATAAGGACAGAATTGCCAAGTAGAAAACCAGCTTGGCACAAAAGATTGGAGAGCTAATGAAAAACTCCCATAAGAAACTGAAGGAATAAGGCGAGTGCTTTTAATTTACCTGACAATATAGCAAAGGCAGACTAATTCGAAGTAAGAGGATGGGAAAATCAAACCAAACAAAACCCCTCGACTCATTGTATGTTTTTCGTGGATTAGTGTTTGAAACCTGGTAGTGCCATGAATGTCATAAGCAGAACGTTTAAAGGAGTTTGCTGAAAATGTTTTCCCTCCCCCCTCTTTTAATGCTGATGCTGCCCCTACAGCCTTCTCTAGGTTAAAGTGTGCAAACCTCTAAAAAAACCCATAAAACCAAAAAAGCCAATTATAAATATTCTTTAAAATAAGTCCTGGGCTACATGGAAAAATATGGTAACAGTAGTTTTTCTATGGTTCTGCAATAATCTTGGTCACAAAGAGAGAATGGAAGTGTGCGGCAAGAAGCAGGGAGAAAGAACGGGGAAATGACTCTCCAAATATTCAAAGTATTATGTGGGATTGTTTCTAAGCACTTTAAGGTCTTTAAGTAAAACTTCAGGGGGCCTTTTGATTTATTTTGGGCTAGGAGCTGAAAGCTGAGATTTGGAGGCAGATTTTTTTCCCAAGTTTTGCTGCACCATTTAACTTACTCCTACTGTAAAATAAAAATGTCGTGGAACATTTAAATAATTTGTTTGGGGTATTTTTTGGCATTCAAAGAGATTATATAGCAAAACCAAAATAAGGCAGACTTGGATGTAACACAGAAAAGGATTAAATTTTAGAAAGCAAACCAAAAGAGACAAAACTTTAACATCCTTTTTGTACCATATCTGTTAATTCCAACTTGTGAAGAAAAATAATCGTTTGGGCTACAGCTGACCAACAAAAGAATGCAGATTTCAAATACTTGTAGAAATGCTGAACTAATCACTTTCCAGATGTGAGAATTAACTATTCTTGAAAATATAAATTTAAACCAAACCATAAGCATAACAATGCATCTGTAGCTGGTTGGGGTGGTTTTTTTTTCCTAGCAAGACAGCTTCTACTCCAAGTTTCCAGCATAACAAATTATTCATATGTCCATGCTGTCACATACTCTGACCACAGACAAGTGGAAAAAGGCTGTTGGGAACTCCGAGAATCTGAGCACTGCCTCTTACTAAGTGGCATTCACCAGCAAGTGGATCATCTAAAACCAGCCCAGTAAGTAAAACAGTCCATTCTTCATCACAGCTAAAGCTCAAATATATGGGACTAAAAAGCCAACATGCTAGTTAAATCGCAAAAGAAAATTTTGCTTTGTGTTACACTGGAAGCCCTCTTCAAGCATTCAAATTTGGTTTGTAAACATTTGTTTGTATTAATACAGGTCAAAGCTTTTTTGCACAAAGAAATTGCAGGCATTTATAGAAACAATTATTAACATTCATTGTGTTCATAAGTATCAATGTGGTTTTGGATAAATTTTGCAGTGAGTCCAGAACAAAACCCACTAAGTTCTGGTTTTCCAGCATACTTAACTGATTAAGGTACTTTGAATTATTAACCTTTTGCTTTGAATTATTAACCTTAATCAGCCACTTGCCCAATACACAGAACTGTTCCACAGCAAGGTAAAATATTATCCACAGATAAATTGCTACCACATGGCTAATTAAAACTTTTTGAACATGTTACCAAAATGGACATCATCAACATTTTGGTCAAGTGCCTGAAATGTTGTTGTAGACTGAGGAAACAGTGGTCTTCACATTGTTTAGCTCGTGTGTGCTCATGTTGTGCATTACAACAAGCAGACTCTTGATTTTCAAAACAGTAACACACTTAACATGAAAGGCTACCCCTTGCAGATGGAACTAATTATGGCTAAGAATACTTACGACACAGCAGACAAATAAAGACTTTCCTTCAGTGGGACTAATCAGTGGATTTCAGCAGCAGATGAGAATGAGAGTACAGATGTGAGGAGCAAAATCCTGGTTCCTCTTAATGGGACTTGTGCCACTAAGTTTAGTGAAGACAGTATTCTCGCTCCCTCAGATATGAAAAGTATAAAACATCTTTCATTCAAGAATCAGAAAACAGCTCAATTACAGACTGTGACGTGCCATTACTGTGCTAGTCATTCACAATTAATGGGACTGACCAAGACCAGACATCTGTGAGCAAGATGGGAGAGCTGAAGAGCTGCAACAGCGTCATATGACAGAAGATTCCTGCTGCTTTGCAGGTGGTTAATTTTGGAGAAGGGGAATGGTAATGCTCTTTAATTTCCTGAATAATCCAGTAAATTCTTGCTTAGTATCAACCTAATGAGCTGGTAAAAAATCCAAACAAAAACAAAAATGAAAACTCGCAACCAAACCCAGCTCTAAGGTGGTCTTCTCCCAAATTAGAAGTTTGCAGAAATAAAGTAAAATATCATTATCAATCACAATTCAGTCTAAAGACTAGTATCTGTCCCATGATGCAAATTCAAGATTTTAGGAAGCTTGTCCTATTTAAAAAAAAAAATTAAAAAAAAAATTCTGCCAGTAGCGCCGCACTCCTAACATCACTGGAACATCACACCAGCGCAAATATAGAAAGATTGCTCATCGCAGTCACCCGCACCATCTCTCTGCACCTTCCATCAGACTTCCTTCGAAGGCCTCAATAATTCCAGCCCAAGAATAATTTGTATTAATAAACTGTGGTTTTCCTGAGAGGGGAGTTTGATTTGCTTGTTTCAAAATACAGTTTACAGAAGAGATTTAGGCTTTTGTAAGATACTTTAAGCATTTCTCTCCAATGTAATTTTGATAAAAGTGCTTTGTAGCCTGAGAAGACTCCCTTTGCAGGCTTGACTGACCAGAAATATATACTCACAGCAGATGCAAAGGAGATGGTAGAACTCTACAAATACTTCCCACCTTCAGATACAAAGTTTTGCAAACCTAACAACAGCTTTTATACTATATTTATAGTTAAATATCATACTCTATAAATAGAGTAAAATGCCAGGAATATTTCTTAGTATTTTACCTCTGTAACACTACTTTGCACTTACAAAATTTCTAAATTCCATCAAACTTAAGAGTAACGGATCAGGCAAAAAAGCAGTTTACAGAAAAAAAAAAAAAACCCAACCATGACAAATATGCCTGACTTGTTCTCAGGAAGCTATTCTTTTACACATTTTACAATACAGATTTTCAACCCACTATGGCAGGGAAGATAACTTCCTGTAAAAAAATGGGTCATGGGAGGTTGTTTTCACTTTAAAAAGATACAGGATGTAAAATACTTTTGAAATAGTGGCAAGCTATGTCTCATTAAGGCTAATTAGTCTAAGCAGCAAACCATTTTATTACAGAAATACTGTTTATAGTATCCTGGCTACTTAGACTGAGCTTGGACACCAGCCACAGGGACCATGCTACATAGAGGTACTCGATGTTACAACATTTTCTACATGATAAAACCAGGGCTTCTCTGAAATTATCTTTGTAGCCAATTATTTCTAGAAACTGCTCTGCAAGTACAACACAAACTCAAAATTAAAAAGCCTCTCAAAGTTTTAGCAGAAAATAGGATGACCCTTCAAGAAACACTGTGCAGTGTATGGGACTGCACACATTTTTCTCAAAGTAGGATGCGACTACGGGATGCTATTTTTTAATTCTGTAACCCATTCTACGCCCAGCAAAATGAGGGAAAAAAGTGCATTATAATTTTGTTCTTCTGAAGACCTTTGAGGCCAGCATTTTACTTGGTAATATCTCAGTAGTTACTAATCAAAAGGAATTTGGAGAGAAGGCAGCTCAGTCAGTTTGATAAGCTATAATATGACTTAGTTTTGTACTTTAAATATTTGAGTTTTTTGAAACTGAATTCCTACAGTCAAGTGCAGGTGACTCAAAGGTCACAGTTATGCAGTTATATCATTATACATTCAACTTGTTCACTTTAAAGCCAATGATTTAACACCAGCAAAATCAAGTGTATTCAATGGCACTTTTTACTGCTTGTCTAAGGAACTTCTTGATTAATTATTCTGCCTACACAGTTCTGCAACTACTTGCATTAATTCATTTGGGCACTCTAAGCGGATATTACAAGGTAAAAGGTTCCATTGGTAAGCTGCATAGATCTGCACTTCCCACCATGACCCAAAATGTTGTATTGCTAGATGCTTACTGGAAATTGCAATGATTTTTTTCCTCTGCATTTCAAGCTAAAGCTCTATAATTCACAGAGACATAAATTATTGTAGAAGCATTTCCAAGCAGCTGCTTGGCTACATAGACCACAACTTTGGGGGCATATCATGACAGTCATTATTATCAAGAAAGTGACTCAGCTGAAATAGCACAGGTAGACAAATTAGGTTCTGTGTTTGCACGGAGCAGAAAATGCCACAGCATTTTAACTACAAGTAATCAATTCTTTCAACACTTCATAAAGAGCAACAATATCTGGAAGACGGTGACTCCTGGTCTCAGTCAAATAGCAGTAATGAAGGCAGTAGGAATATCGAGAGTTATAAGAGAAAAACCTTAAGACAGAAAAGATACTTTCTTAGAAATCTGCTCACAGCTAATCCCAGAGACACAGTGGCACAACACCCCAACATCACTATTCTAGCATGCATAAGCAACTGTTATACTCAGATGCCACCTAATGAACCACAGTGACTGGAAACAACCTTTGAGGACCGGATATCAGAGGCTTACTTTAATTTATAAAGTTTTAGAGAGCTGTGACTTGACAAACGCCTTAGTATTTAAAGCATCAAATAGTGTAACTTTATTTAAAACACTGGGGGCAGATGACTTCGCATAACTTACACAAAATGTGCTGCAAAACCTAATTGGGTTTGAAATTAGAATTTCATAAGCTTTGAAAAATTCATCGTGCGAAGTTTTTTAATACAATACTAAGGATTGAATAAAAACTGTGATATCGACATAGCAGGAGAGACAACGAGCACATTCAAAGTTCTGTTTCAGAAATGAAGCATCTCAGCAGATCTCTATGTGTGGAAGGAGAAGGGTTAGGGGAGTTAGGTGTCTTTCTGTAAGCAAGCCACTTCATTTACCATGGTTCTTCACGTTAGCAGCTCCTGAATCAGCCAGACAGAAAACATGGTTGAAAAGTATACCGCTGCCTGTGATAAGAGCTATTGTTTTTACTTCCTCAATGACTTTCGGGACAGACCCTTTTAGAGTGGTGAAATCTCAAAGGAAACATTAGGCTGCAGTTAATTCTGTAACATTCAGCAGGTACCACAGAGATTCTTAGGATAAAAGGTATTGTTTTTGCACTGGTCAAAACATCCGGGGGAGGGGGAAACAGGGGGAAGAGACGGACACAAAGTTAGATTTTTAGCAGCACTGAAACTACTAGGCTTATTTTAGAATTTATCTAAGATTGCCATCAGACCAATTTCCAAAAAAGTATTTGTAAAATGTCTGTGGGAAAGTAGATCTGAATTGTCTGGGTAAAATAATGGAAATAAGCACATAATAAAAACAAACTCAGCATTTCTAATCTAGAAAGAATCCCTTCCCAAAGATTGTGTCTACACAAAGCTTTCTGCCCCAAAACATCCTACTGGTTGTGGCAGTTGTAGAAACATTAAAAGCTCCAATGTGGACAAGGATCTAATTATTACCTACAATCAACACTACCTTGTCGCTCTTAAATGTCACCTCTGTCTTGTGATAAATTGGTTAGTTTTGCTACCAAAAAAAAAACCCCAACAAAAAAAGGCTACGTGCAGCAAAGTGAAACATACACTCTTCAAGTACATACTCTTCATTATGTATAACTTTGTCAACTTACCACACATTTCAACAGAAATGGCCAATCCTAAATCTGTTTGAGATTTTCCAAACAATTTAATGGACCGATTTACACCGTTATTCTCATAAGAATCCAATGACTGATTTCTTTTAAGAATAGGAGTTTCAACCAGGAGCCTTACGTTTGCCTTTAAAAATTTCCAAGGGGATTTCAAAAGCAAATTAATCTCCTTTACACAGGTATGGAGCTGACTCACTAAAATTATCTTCATGGACATATCTTCCTTACTTCACATGTACCTTTTAAGGATCTCTTACAGAAAATGCAAGTTAAGGTACATTACTTTCAAATAATTAAGCAAACAAGCATTTATAAATTATTTTCTTTTCCTTATTTTATGTTATCGTTTAAATATATTTTACAGAAATTAAAAGCATAGCAACAGTGCTAAAATCCAGGAAACACTAACTTTTTGTTACTAATGATCCTCAATGTCTCCATCTGCTTTACTTCTCTAAAATTTTCCTCTTCTAATGATTCCTCAGCTCTTTTATTTCACTTTTTTTTCCCCCCTCTGCTATTTTCTAAACTTTTCCTGCTGTCTTGCATTCAGTGAGCATTATGTTTGTAACTCTTCCATGGTGTCCTCATATCCCAGTGACTGGAATGGTCTGACTTTCTTCCAAACTAGTTGGCCAGTGTTTTTATGCTTTGATTTCCTCTTTAACCACTCAAGTCTGTGGCGAGTCTGAAACTTTTCCAGCTCAATTGCTGCCAGCTCTGACAGAAACCGTAACTCGCTAGCTTCCCCCCTGCCTTTTTCCCTTCCCCCTTTCCCCCCCCCCCAGCACAGACAAGTAGTTTTTATTTGGCT
>VXBJ01007572.1:0-15834 GCA_013400055.1 Nycticryphes semicollaris | reverse complement strand
ATTTTTTTGTGACCTCCATTGCAACTCACATAGTTATGATTGGTCATTTAAAAGAAAATCAGGAAGACCATGACTAAAGCACTCAATGCACAAACCAGAGCATTTAAAACAGGCCACAGAACCCCCTGGAGATTCAGGATCTAAACAGCCTTCTAGACATTACAGGCTGGAAAATACACAAGAGACCACTCTAGTCATCAAAAGCAAAACTTAACAATAAAAGGAATGGAGAGACAAAACACAAAGTAGCTCAGCAATTCAGTTGTTTACAGGCTTTAGTCAACACTTAAATGGAAGTTTTCTTCATATTTCCACAGCTACATCTGGCTGCAAGATTATCTTTGCAATGGCTGACTTAAAACTTTAACAAAGTCCTTAAAAAGACCTTGAAAAAGGGATGACAGGGGTTTTGCACTGGCTGCACACAGGCTGTTGAACAGACTCAACAAGACAACATAGCAAGGAATGTCACCATTTTGTTCAGTAAGCACCATCCAACAACTTCCCTGCAGAAACACCTTCACAAATAAGGCTGATGACATCGTACTACAAGATACTTGCTTGCTTTTATAAACACGGGTTAAAATGACATTTTACTTAGGAGACTGAGTTGCTTGAAGAAAAAGATATGACCTTCCCTTGCCTTCTACAAAGAGCTGACTGATCCTGTAGGAAGGGAAGAGTTGGGGATGTCACGTGCCTTAATTTTAGGCAGGCCTTTGCCACAGTCTCCCACAGAATCCTTAAAGTCAAATTAATGTGATGTAGACTGAGTAAGTGCACAAAGTAGGTTAAAAACTGGCTGAACTGCTGAGTTGTGGTCAGCAGTGTGAAGTCTAACTGGTGGCTGGTTAGTATTGGTGTTCCTCAGGGACTGATGCTGAGGCCACTGTTATTTCCTGACTTTATTAACAACAGAGATGAAGGCACATAATGTGTCCGTAGTGAATCCCAAGCTGGAGGTGGGGGGAGCAGTTGACTTGCTGGAGGTCAGGGTTTCCTTTTCAGAGGGAACTGACTGGCTAGAAAGTAGTTTTGTGGATAAGGACTTTGGGGTCCAGGTGGACAACAAACCGACCATGGCTCAGCAGTACACTCTTTAGAGTTAAGTCAAACACACTGTACTGTGCAACTGGATGCTTAAGCATGAAACCAACAGACTGAAATTATTTGTGCCCTCTATTTGGCATTTGTTTAGTACTCTGTCCAATTTTGAGTTCCCTGAAACAAGGACAACATTGACATAAAAACCAAGCAGACAGGAAGGGCACCAAGACGACCAGGGTGCTCAGGCACACAGCACATGAGGAGAGGCTGACAGAATTGGTTTATTCACTGTTAGGGTAAGGCAACCTCATTGCTGTCTAGAAACAGCTGATGGGAACATGCACTGAAGACGCAGCCAGGTTGTTCTCGGATGTTCAAAGTCATAGAATTAGAAGCAACAGACAGAAGTTGTAATACAGGAAACTGTAATTAGACTGAAGAAGTATTTCACCATAACAGTGGTCAACTGCTAGAACATGCTGCACTGCAGCTGATCTCATCCCTTTAAGATGCAGAACCCAACAGGAACACTATTCCTTTCTGGAGCCTTACTTTGCAAGCAAGCAGGACTTGCTCTGCCCCAGGATTATGTGTGTCTACATGGATGAGGGTGCACACACCTATGCTTACGAGAGATACACATGCAAGAAGCACGGCGTACTCCCAACACCACAGGAAGCTTAGATTCAACTACAGGGGTAAGAAAAGCTGGAAGACAAGAAATGAATGACCCAGAGAAGAACCAAGTCCAGCCTATACAAGGACAACCAGAGAAGAATGTTAGATGAAAGATACCATAAGCGGGATTGACATTTGATAATTTTCGTTCCCTTTGTTATCAAACACATTTAGAGTGTGATACTAACATGATACTCACATGCTGTCCGTAAGTACACCATAACACTTGGAGGGCTAACATTAGCAGAGAAACAAGTATGGCAGATTTCTTTCAGCAGATAGCCAGCAGCCAGTCATGAACAAAATATTCCCAACCAGGATACTGAAGTAATAGCCAGCCAAGAGTTCACAGACAATAAAAATTAAAAATATTAGAACACCCCAATTTCAGAGATGACATTGGAGATAATCAGCTCTGTGCAAATTAAGTTTTGACTTTCATCCTGTTCCTCCTCAGGATAAAAGAATACAGAGAAGGACACTGTACCCATACACTGGACATTGAAAAAGGGACCATTATGTTTATCCACATATTGATTTCTTAAGAAAATAATTCAACATATTATATTCAGCAATATTCATAAAATATTCAGCATAGACCTAAGACAAACCTAGATACTCCTGAAAAAAAAGCAGAGCAGGACAGCAGATACCAGAGTTCTAAGTGGAGTTAGGAATAGCAATATTACTGTTACATGACATAATTAGCAGTAAGCGCTATTATAAAGAATATACATAAATCAGGTACATAACACCTTGCCAAGAATATCTTTCCATATAAGTCTTGTAAGCATTATGTATTAAATTAATTCTATTAAAATCACAAAGAACACCAACTCTTATTCTTTCTAATTTTGCAGAAAGTATTATAAACTGGACCAACCCATGTAGCTGACTATCCTAAATACAAAATGGCTTTGTAACAAATACAAACACCTAGGAAACCTGAAATACAGCTGAAGAAACAAAACCAGTTAGCACTGAAAAATATCTTCCCTAATATTTTAATAGTTGTCACACAGAACAAGTCTTATTCTCTCATAAAGAGGCATTCCACTTTACAGGAATATACAGCAAACAGACAGATGTACTTTGTCTGGTTGTGTTTCACCACTGTTTTCATACAATGTGCCAGACAGCACTGCAGCCTATGCACCATTTCACATCAAGAACATCCTTATTTTCGTAGAATTTGAAATTCAGTTGGCAGGTTGAGGGCGTTTGCCCAATCACGTATACTTTTGGAACTTTTTTTTGAACAATGTATGTTCAAACAAAAGTTTTCAGCTACAAGTCCTAAGTAAAAATGCTACCTAAAATGTGCTTATTTTCCCTGTATAAATGATATACTCACATGCTTCTCTCATCCAGCCACTCTGCCCCACCTCAAGAGATGGCGTTTTTGATACTTAAGACTGTGTTTAAATTAACCGCTTTTAGAGAACAAGGGACAAGAAAATGAAATCTAATCCACAACTACCAAACTACCATGTTCAGAAAAGGAGGTACTGTGGAAGAATGAAGACACCACTGCAAAACGTAATCCTTATGACCATCCCTTCTGTCATCACAGAAACATAGCATCTAAAAACATACTTCACAGCAAGTACCATCACTTCACACCTACTTCCATTTTTCACACTATTTCGTAGCATCTCACAAACTTTGTTCTTTTTACTTGACTGCTATTTTATTAAGAGGTATGGCTTTACTCACATATTTGACTTTAACTCTACGAACTATGACTTCTCCCTGTACCTCCACTCAAAGCAACAACTGCTTTGTTGTTTAAAGTACATAAGCTGCTAGAATGAGCTAGTAATATAGGAACAGGGCCTAGTTTACATTTAACAATCAAAATTTCCATCGTAGTCTCTGCCATAAGTTCAGCAGCTGTCTGAATCACAAAGAATGTGTACATTAGACATTAGCAGGTTATAAAGCGTCTGCACTAGCTTGGCTTTCAGTACAGATGCTAGGGATGTATACCTAGTGCATGACTGGAATGTTTAGACAAGAAGGGAACGTATGCAAACAAGGATAGGATCTAACCAGCACTTACTATTATGTTACCTCAGTGCTTTCACACACACGTATGTAAGTGTGCAGTACGTGACCTGTTTCCACAAAAATATGCTAGATTAGGATATGAATGTGTCCAAGAGGAAACATAACGCCCATTTTTAAAGAGGATAAAAAGCAGGACTGGGGAGCTACAGGCCAGTCAGTCTCACCCCTGTGCCCAGCAAGATCATGGAGTCGATCCTCTCGGAAACTATGCTAAGGCACATAGAAAGTAAGGAGGTGATCAGTGACCGTCAACATGGCTTCACTAAGGGCAAATCATGTCTGACAAATTTGGTGGCCTTCTAGGATAAGGTTACAGCATTGATGGATAAGGGAAGACCAACTGGCATCATTATCCTGGACTTGTCCAAAGCAATTGACACTGTTCCACATCCCGGTCTCAAAATTGGAGAGATTCAGTGGGTGGACCACTCAGTACATAAGGAATTGGCTGGATGGTTGCACTCAAAAAGCTACAGTCAGTGGCTCAATGTCCAGGAGACCAGTCATGGGTGGCATTCCTCAGGGGTCAGTACTGGGACCAGTGCTGTTAAACATCTTTGTCAGTGACACAAACAGTGGGTTAGAGTGCACCCTCCGCTAATTTGCCAATGACACTGAGCTGTGTGGTGCAATCAACATGCTGGAGGGTAGGAATGACATCCATTCAGAGGGATCTGGACAAAGGTGAGCCAATGGAAACCTCATGAAGTTCAACAAGGCTAAATGCAAGGTCCTGCACCTGGGTTGGGGCAATCCCAGGCACAAATACAGGTTTGGCAGAGAATGGACTGAGAGCAGCCCTGAGGAGAAAGACTTGGGGGTATTGGTTGATGAGAAGCTCAACATGTCTTGGCAATGTGTGCTGGCAGCCCAGAAAGCCAACCACATCCTGTGCCGCATCAAAAGAAGTGTGGCCAGCGGGTCAAGGGAGATGATTCTGCCCCTGTACTCTGCTCTTGTGAGATCCCACCTGGAGTCCTGTGTACAGCTCTGGGGCCCCTAACACAAGAAGGACACGGACCTGTCGGAGTAAGTCTAGAGGAGGACCACAAAGACGATCAGGGTTGGAGCATCTCTCCTATGAAGACAGGCTGAGAGAGTTGGGGTAGTTCAGCCTGGAGAAGAGAAGGCTCTGAGAAGACCCTATAGCTGCACAGGAGAGATCGGGAGGGACTCTATCAGGGAGTGGAATGATAAAGTGAAGGTTAACGGTTTTAAACTGAAAGGGGATATTTAGATTAGACACTAAGAAGAAATTTTTTTTTCTGTGAGGGTGGTGAGACACTGGAACAGGTTGCCCAAAGAAGTTGTAAATGGCCCTTCCCTGGAAGTGTTCAAGGCCAAGCTGGATGGGGCTTTCAGCAACCTGCTGTAGTTCCTGCCCATGGCAGGGGGGTTAGAACTTGATGATCTTCAAAGTCCCTTCCAACCCAAACCATTCTATGATTCTATAATCAGCTGCAGATACAGCAGGAGTCCCTTGAAAACCTACTATTTCCCTACAAAATGCAGATACAAGCCAATAAGCACGTTAGCTTATGCCTTCTAGTGGAGACATCACTACTAACACTCTAGTCAGAATTCAAAGGTTAAAGACATCGCTATATTATTCTAAATTACCTAACTGTAAATAAATTAATTAAAGCTGAACTTTCCTAACGATGTTGATAGTTACATAAATAGTTAAACCTGTAATAACATTTTATTACTTAAACTTTCATTTAGGCTATTTCTTATTCAAGCAGTAAATTAAAAACAAAATCTCAAAAGTTACTACATTTTACTTGAACTATTCCTAAAAAAAAAAAAAAAAAAAGACAAAAGTTTCAATATGTATTTGAATAGTCATATTAAATCAGCATATTATTTTACCCATACCTGCTGTTCAGAAAACTAACTGATGTATAGTTTGGGAAAGGGAAAATAAATTTAAAAAACCAACCAAAAATATCAAAAAACCTAACTTGCATTAAAAAAAAACTGCTACACCAATAGTAAAGGGAGTTCTTTAAGCTCTTTCACAAATGATCTAAAACAAACTGTTGGAAGACAGGAATGTGAATGACTAAACAAACCCTTTAGTAAACATTCCCCAGCTGCAGTTTTCAGCCTAATACCAAGTTAAAATGTGGGAGACTCCATCTACCTTCTGTAAAATTATTAAACTTCATAAGCAAAGCAACATACAATATGATATACATGACTCACAAACATACTCACTGAAAACAAAAACCACTAGACATTTATCTCTTAAAAACAGAAAAGACACCAAGTCTGGCACCAGTCTGCAATGCAAGAAAGACCATGTGATACTTAGACACTTGTGTATTAGTTTAAAAATAAGCTAGATAAGCATGTGATGAGTGACAATTTTGTACTTGACCTTTGCTTAAATAGCTCCTTTTCACAAAGTCCACACACGTATCAACAAAATTCCTAAAAAAAATATAAAGAATAAAAAACCTAAACCCCCACTTCTCTTCCAATGTGCTGAAGATAAACTCTAAAACCAAAATTCTACATGGTTTCTTTAGGAAAAATAAAAACCATATGCTTTGCAGGAGAAATTCAGAAAAACAATTAAAAAAAAGAACAGCACTGAAGTCTTCTTGTAAACCAAGCTGATGAAATTCAGCATGCTAAGTTACAGAGACAGTAGCTTGGGGTGTATATTTCCAGTGGGAATATTTCACTCTGCCTGGCAGGGAGGGAATTTGGAAACAGAGTTCTTCTTTCCTGAGGCTGAATAGGCCCTACAGGATTGCACAGGAAATGCTGTTAACACAGGAAACAGGGATGCATTCTGCATGGAACGGGGAACCTTCCGTTTAGGCTATTAATTTTTAAAGTGTCAAACCACAGCATTTACTTCTGGAGTGAAGGTCTTCACCAGTATTAAGCAACTAATATCCATAGTGTTTGTATCTAAATCCTTGTGGGTTTTCCTGTTGCTGTTTATATTTATTTAAATATCACAGAGTGGCTGAGGTGGGAATGGACCTCTGGAGATCATCTAATTCCAAACCATCACCACTCAAAGCAAGGGCAATTAGAGCAGGTTGCTCAGTACCACATCCAGTACCACCAAGGATGGAGACTCCCACACCCTCTCTGGGCAACCTGTTTCAGTGTTCAATCACTTCTACTGTAAGAAAGGGGTTTTTCTTACCTATAAATAAAAGTTCTTGTATTTCAATTTGCATCCGTTACCTCTTGTCCTGTCCCTGGGAACCACTGAGAAGAGCCTGGCTCTGACCTCTTCTTCCCCCCTTCTCCCCCCACTCCCCCCTGAATTTATACACATTGAGAACCCCCCAAACCTGTTCCTCTCTAGGCTGAACAGTCTCAGCTCTCAGTTTCTCCTCATATTTCAGATGCTCCAAGCTATTAATCACCTTCATAGCCCTGCTCCAGTGTGCTTGTCTGTCTTGCACTGGGGAACCCCGACCTGGTCCCAGCACTCCAGTTGTCTCACCAGTTCTGAGCAGATGGGAAGGATCACCTCTCTCCATCTGCTGGAGACACTCTGCTGAGTTCAGCCCAGGAGGCTGTTGGCTGCCTTTGCTGCAAGGGCACATCACTGGTTCATGTTTACCATGGACTTTTATTTGCGAAAACAAGCCTTAAAAGTGTGGTTTGCACATTTTAAACAGAAGGTTATGAGATGTTTGCAAGAGTGTTTCATATTTTAGGCTAAGCTCACAGTAGGTTTTGTGCTTTATCTAAACATGTAGGATATTGTCAGCAGGTGATATTTGGTTTTGGGGCAAAGCTGTTAACTGAATTCCTGGTAGCACAAAATGTTCTTTTAGTCATCCTCCTCCACTTCATTCAGTGTATTCAAGATACAGAGAGTAAAGACTTAAAATCCTCAAGCATTCCTGATATATGGACTGAAAACCTCCAAAAGGGGCATCCAACCGTAATTCTGAAGAGAGTAATAAACTATGGCAACTAATCATGACCAAAAGACATTAAAAAAAAAAAAAAAAAAAAAAAAAAAAAGCATTCTCACTCGTTATCACCACCACTTCAAGAGTAATTATTCTTTTTCCTGAAATCAAAACCAAATATAGCAATGGCAGAGAAAATTTCTCTCTACTTCAAAAAAGTCAGACGGTTAAACTTCATTAGGATAATGGAGTTTGGGTAACAGTATAAGGATAAATCTGATACAGTCCCACCAAGAGGACCAGCCTGGTTTCTTGACTCCTTGGTAAACAGGAAAGCACCAGCTTTCAAACTTGCAGTTGTGACTGCAAGAAAGGAAATTAGCAAGAATGACACATACACAGTTCCACTTCTCATCACAGAAGCACACACTGCCAGGGATATTTCATCTGGCTTCACCTTCTTGCTATACAGGACAAGAAGATGAGTACCTAAAGATATAAATAAAGCCAAAGGAAAGAACAGATTAAACCAAGGTCCATGGGCCTACCTCCTTGACATGATGATATGCATGAACTAATACTACACTGTTGTTCGTCATACTTAGGTTCAATCCATACATTTCATATTTGTAATGATATTTTATATACTGATGAGGCAGGAGCGCCATGACACTTAGGAAACACTTTCTTCAGAAACAGTATTTGAGATACCGATGGCAGCTTTTACTTTCAGGAGCTTTATAGGGTATCTACAGGCTTCCTAGGGATACAGAGAAATACTTGATATTCATTTTCTAGACACAGTATTCCGTGCTCATTTGATTGAAGCCTTCTGTACATCCTATGCTGTTACTCCACCTCAGAGCAGAAGAGAACACAGGACATTTGTACAAGTACATAACAGGTACCAACACACTGGAAAAAATTATACAACTATTTTTTGTTATAGTCTAAATATGGACCTAAGATCTTACTTTACCACTTCTTTATTCTCCCTCTCAGTTGAGTCTAGACTGAACAAGCGCAATGATGACAACACAAATAAGGGAACTAATGGGTGACCTCTGTAAAGAAAGGGAACATGCCTAGTCAGTCAATTAATCTAGCTCACTTCATCCCAAATACAACTGTGAATCAGTCAAGGTGGAACCGTCTCCAGGTACTCCTCAAATCTTTACCTTTGTATTTGTATTCTTCTACTTGAAAAGAAACCATCTTCTAGATAAATAACTGAAACTGACCGGGTTCTCCATTGCCATCACATAATTGTTATCCAATTGACAGAGAAAGGAATTACTTTTTGTTTGCAATGACTTCCTTTTTTTTACCTCTCCCCAATAAGTGCATTAGTACTGCATGGTGCTCTGCAGCAACAGGAGTGCAGAAACACCTCAGCATTTTGGGGGACCTACTAAGTACTCTCAGACCCTAAAGCGGCAACTAGCAGAGAAATAAGTTGATCCTGAAGGGACCAGAACCACAGGAGTTCAATCTCATTTACAAAAGCAGATACTTAGTAAAACGTACATTTGATTTATTGGCCAAGACTGGTCTTGGTGAAATGGAAAAGCTAAACCAAAAAGTCAAAAGAAAATTTAAAGCACATATTTCAACAGCTTTTTATTAAGCCACCCTGCTGGAGGAAAGGTTGTGTGCCCACAAAAATTTAAAATTTATTGCCTAAATTTCACAACTGGGGGTAAGGGACCCTTCAAGTGCCTCTTTTAAAAAGTATTTTTTCTTAGTATAAATACTAACTCTTCTTACATGTATTCTGTATCAAAAGCAAAAGGAGGAGGAGCAAAGAATAGTACTCTTAAGCATTTTACCTTTTTTTTTTAAGACTATTTGAAGCACTAGTAAAACTATTACACAAAGCAGTGCAACTTGTTTTTACAATTAGGAATCTAATTTTTTTAAAAATTATATTACATTTCAAGAACGACAGTCAAGAATAATAATGAAGAAAAATATGCAAATTGTGAGTCTTTTCAGTAACATTAACAGCCATTTTTTCAATTTTCAATGAAAAAAAATTCTGATCATCCCCAAAATCCAAATTTCAAATTGTACTTATGTGAACAGATAGAGGAATATACTGTGCAATTATATCAGAGATCATGTAAATTATCTTAAAAATAAGGACACTGCAAGCTAACAGGTTAAAAACCCATATCTCATTTGAACTTCAGCACAAATATCAGAATTAAAGGGTGTTAAGTTTCAAGGGTTTTGTTCCCAACCTGAAGAAGCCATATAAAGAAGGCTACTATCACATTCATATCACTTGGCATAATATTAATAATCTTGGAACATGTTATATTGGATATGCCACCTATGCTATCTGCCAAGCACAATCTTAATATTCATTTTTGCACTTATTTGTTTGAGGGTTTTTTTTAAAGTACCTTTTCTTCTTTGCTCTTATGTCACATACTGATGATCACAGTTAAAAAGCCCTATTTCGCCCTGCTTTCCAAATCTTATGAATTCACACAAGTCAGTAAGAATACCATATAAGCACACCTTTGTATACTTTGATAGATAATGCAAAACATAAATTTTTTTTGGAGCCTACCCATCTTATTCAGGGGAAACTATTTTTCCATTTAAATTATCTCTAGGTCAAGTTTAAGAACAAATTCAAGCACAAGAATTTTCCCAACTCTGTTTCTTCTTTTTGCATATTCCTCAAGACGTTTCCTTGTCAGGTCTCCAAAAAAAATTTCACTAAAGGAGCACAAGACACACTTCAATCAGATCCTTTGACAAAGTTGTTTTCATTTTTAGTAACATTTAAGAAGTCACACCAACACTATCAAAAAAGGTTGTTGTGGTTGTTATTAGGCAACTAAAAGTTCCTATTCTGCCGATGAGCAGTAAAGACATGGGCACTTCACTTTAAACACTTAAGTAGCACAAGACTTTAAAATAGGCCATTATAAGCCCCACAATTAAGAGTGTGTAAAAGCACACGCATTTCTCACACTAACATTCAGCAAGGCAGTATTTTTTTCAAAACAATGGCTTCTCTAGTGCTCGTCTTGTTTTTTGTAGTTGTGGGGTTTTTAATGTGAAAAGCTGGGACTAATGGCAACACAATATCAATTATAAGTATGACATATGAGGTTATTTCTCAGTATTTACTGTAATCTGAGAAATGAATGAAACGTTTCTCAGGATTCTGTCCAGATTTCCCTTAGGAAATACGTATGTGGGTGTTAGGAGAAGGGACGCAAATGAATGCTATTCTCAACGAGGAGGAATTTATCTCCAACCTCAGAAAGCATATTGATGTCAGAATTACGGATACATGAAATTGCAAACAACTTCGAAATGATCTCTTCTCATTCAAGCAGACTAGAACACGTAGCTTGTTTTGTAAATCCAAAACCACTTCTGTATGTAAGCAGCTGTCAACAAGGCAGGCAGAAAGTCACCTTACAATATCATGTGCTAACCTGTAATCAGGTTCCAATATGTCAAAGTTGTCACGTTTTCTGAATCAATCTTCAAAATAATCAGGAATGTAGCCTTGAAAGGAATTATCTGCAGGATAACTACAGGAAACTACATACCATGCAAATACCACAGTTACACAAAACAAAATCAAGCCTGTTTCACCCCCCACAACCTTTTCCACAACTTGAAAATTGTGGATTATGTTAAATTTTGGTGATCTTCCTTTTGGGTTAACAGAGCAACTGTGCAGTGTGGGAAGCCACCTAGTGACGAAGGAGCACAAACATGCCTGAAGCTGCCCGAAGTTTTAATAGGGTGACGCAGTTGGAGCATGTGATTACGGCTGTTTTTCCTCACTGACTTGCAAGTTTTGTGGTGTACTGGAGTTTAGAGAATTGCGAAGTGATTTCTGGCAACTTTTCTGAGTATTCCTGAATCTTTCAAGTGAACTGTGAAACACCGTATTTTCTCAAGGTGAAATGTACAAGAGCAAAAGGAAATATATCAAATTATATAAGGAGAAGGTTTGATGCAAATTTTAGACTCATGATGGCACTATATGCAGAACAAGTTAAAATTTGTGAGGCTGGAAAGAAATAACCTAAGGGAAGCAAATGTGCAAAAATTGAAACAATCAAAACAAACTATTTTCTTCTAACTTGGTGCAGAAGTCATTCAGCAGACTCAAAAGGGGAAACTTTCATGACCCAGAAAAAATATTTGTAGAATACATGTGTACTTAAAACAGCATTTCTAATTTCTAAAAAGCTGAGAGCTCAAGAAATAGCATGAACACAAAACATTGCACTGCAAGAATTCAAGGCCAGTAAGGCTTGGTGTATATCATCTGTCATAATGGACTTTGTCTATGGCAAAGAACTTTACCAACATGTACCTTCAGATCCACTGAAAAACCTCACTGCATGTGAACAGCATATGACTGGACTATGTAAAGAACCAAACTGATTATTCAGATTAGATGCCAATTTACTTTGACAAGTCATCAAATTGCACCATTGATGAAACAGGCACAAATCACCATCATACAAATTGTATGTTACAGTACAGTTGGCAATATTAGCAGATAATATGGAATTGCTGTTGCATGTAATTTTCAATAGTAGAATAATGCCAAAGAAACAACTATTTACTGGAATAATTCTTAGGTGTCATATGTCAGTAAACTTAATGAAGGATTGGCTGAACATTTCTTGGAATAGGACAGAGCGTATGCTGTTCATTAAAAACATGCTTGTCCTAGATCCATACAAACAGTATTTAATGACAGCAATGAAAAATACAGTCCAATATATACTAGTCTTCAAGTCATACCACAAATGATGTCACAAGTGCAGGTATTTAATGTACTAGTGAAAAAGTTGTTTAAAGACCCTTTGACCTTTCTACAATTTTGTTTTCTCTAAAAATTACTCTTGGGAGGGGATCACGCTCCAGCCCCTATGGGAAAAGTAAAGAAGCCCAGTTCAGGATTACTCTGTCATTGAATTAAGACAGCACAACAACAGAGAAATTCAGATGCAGTTAAAGGGCTTCACAAGTTCCGTACTTAAAATCATGGATCACTTCTACCATGGATAGAATTGCAGTTCAAACAAGTGAGTTCAAGCAGCAAATACTCTAAAAATGAGAAAAATCATATCTTATGGACAGTAAAGGTGGCAGAAATCATGAAGACATGTACAGAGCTGAAAGACAACAGATAAAGCATAAGAGAAAAAACTACCTTCTTTAAGGCAAATACTTAGTGAAAAGTTTATTCCCTAATTATATACTGAATACAGGTGTGTAATAAACTTTTTGTGCATTAACATCTTTCTTTATGTGAGGGATCACCTTGAATTTATCTTCCTTTCAGGTTAGCACAGTAGCAGACATTTACTCTAGAAAAATCTGCAAAACGTCTACATCATGTTCACTACTCAAAGCACCAGAAATGGCAGAACTACCATGTGCAACAGCAAGAGAAGTTGAAAACTTTAACATGTTCCAACTTCTCGGCTTCAGAAGGGAATTCATTGTACTAACCTTGAGATAGTACAACAAAGTTGCCCAAGCCTAATACTACTGTGGAATAAAGAGGACCATAGCTGCCTCCACCCATACAGCCAAAGGGGTAACTCCTCCTGCCCGCAGCTGTCAATTTCAATGAGCAATTCCTATTAATTGACACTAGAGGCTGGGATTTTTTTTGCACTGAAGGAAGGACAAGTTTATCCCACAGAATCAGCTGTAGCAACCTTCAATGTTTGGGGAAAACAGAAAGCAAACCACTCAGGAGGGAGGACAGAGTTCTTTCCTGGCCCTAATCTAACTCCTTTTCTGCTTTTTAAAATTACCTTTCTACATAAGCTGTTCAAGGAAACTAACTAGTAAAATGCAATACTTCTCACTTATTCTGCATGTGGAAGCATAGGTAAGCGGGCACATTCTCAGCAACAGGGACATAAAACATGACAGACACAGAGAGAACAGAAATGACTACAAACATATCAGTTGATGAGAACATGAGCCACACTGATGGATCATCTCTTTATGATAAAGATTTTTCCATATTCCCATGTAGACCTAGAGATTTTGTAGCAGACTGCTATAAAAAAACCCTTTATATTCCATTATTCAAGTGGAAATTATTATTATATATGAAATATATATGGAATATATTATTATTACAAGGATTTAATAATAATGAGAGAAAAAAACAATCTTTCAGAGACAGTCATCAATATGCTATTTAAATATCTAATTAGGAAGTAATGACCTTGGATGTGAGTTACAGTAAGCTGCAGTGGAAAGAGACCTTAGGCAAAAAAGTAGACTGTTAAAACTTTCTGTTGTAAACAACTGTTTTTCCTCTGTTACAGTGCTGTGGGTTTTGCAAGCTCTGGAATACCAGCTCTTCAGATTTTATCACTGAACTAGAAATGCCTTCCATATAGATCCACTCCACTGTGCCATCTATCATTTTATGTTAACTATTTGGTGAAGTGTGCCAAAGCAGAACAGATCAATAGGCTGGAACATGTATGGCTGAAATACATGCTTAGTATATATAGTAGAGCTAGAATCTGAGCATACATATATGCAAATATTAATTAAAATAGTAACAAAAATGTGTAACAGAGGTTTCCCTTCAAAAACACATACACTATCTTTTCGGTCTTTCTACCTTCTCTGTTTTCTGGCTGATGTGATAGGCTCTGGCACATCATAGATGTTTGAGCTAAATAGTTATAAAAAGTGTCCATTTAAATATTATTAGCTAAGGTAGGGCCAAAGTAATTTTACCGCTTTATATTTACTGGGGAGTTTGCTCTAAGCATTTGTCTTAAATGCAAGTAAAAGTAAATACAACTTGTTATAAAAGAATATGTAATTACATAACTGTATTATTATAACCAGAAGAAACACTATTTTGCCTCCCCAAGCATAATATTGAGGGTAAATCAAAACATGCATTGATTTTATACTCTAAAAATCAGTCTTTCAACTGCAGTGTCATTTATATGAGTACCTTGAAAAAGTTAAACAGTAAAATACACAAAACCTATACCTTATTGATGAACTATATAAAACAAGTAAATTGAAGACATGGAATTAATCCTTGTAAGGATTCAAAGATTTTTAAAAAATATGAACTGGTTTGTAATTCAGACTCACTCTTTATTCAAGATGCAGACAGCAATACTTTAGGAGAAGATGAAAATGTTGAAAACATTGTGGCATAGTTGGATACATAAAAGTACATAAGCAGTAGCCAAAAAATAAGTCTATCACTGTCAAACAGCAGGTAACCCTTTTCACATACCAGACAGATTTCCATTTTCTATCTCTATATACATTTTTATCTAGAGGTAACATTGTACTAGGGAATAGATTTGAGTTCCCATAAGCAAACACAGAAAACCAAAGAAATAGCAATTCTCCTCCTTAACTGATGAAATTGTTAGTGAGATATTCCAGTAACTTCAGCACAGGAGGGCAACGGCTTCACAAGCTCTCAGGCTTACGCCACAACATCCTTTCCTGAGCAATCAAAAATATTTTGATATGATTTCAAATATTTGTAATGCAGGACAAGGGACAATGGGCACAAGCTGGAACATAGGAGGTTCCACTTAAATATAAGGAAAAACTTCTTCACAGTGAGGGTGACAGAGCACCGGAACAGGCTGCCCAGAGAGGTTCTGGAGCCAGAATTCCACCAAGAGATGAACAGAGCCACGTGCTTCTCTTCGTGCTCTCTGTTTCTAAAGCCCTCATTTCTGAGCTCATGCCACTGCCTCCTTCGGTACTACCATGTGGGGAAAGCCACCGATGTTTCTTGTTCATGAGACATCTCAACCAACTGCAGCAATCAAAGAGACGGATTACGATCTGCTTTTCATACTGAAAGCAGCCTGTGCCAATTCAGTGAAGGCTACCTATAGCAAAATGAGTCCATACCTACCACCAAAGGCTTTCCAGACCTCTTACCAGCGTTATTTCACTTTTTTTGTAACCTAACACCTCACAGGCACCTAGTTATTAACCAGTTATTATGAGTAATTAACCAGTTACTATAAGCAGAAAAACATCTAGTGCTGTGAAGCTTCATACTATGACCAAAAGTTAACTAAACAAAATATTTCAGATATTCACATAAAACACAACAAAACAAAACAAA
>VXBJ01007570.1:730128-787977 GCA_013400055.1 Nycticryphes semicollaris | reverse complement strand
AAAGGCTGAGAGAGCTGGGACTCTTTAGCCTGGAGAAGGGAAGGCTGAGGGGAGACCTTATTAATGCTTATAAGTATCTGAAGGGTGGGTTGAAGGAGGATAGAGCTGGACTCTTTTCAGTGGTTCCCAGTGACAGGACGAGGGGAGACGAGCACAAGCTGGAACATGGGAAGTTTTCATTCAAATATGAGGAAAATGAGGAAAAACTACTTTGCGGTGAGGGAGACAGAGCCTTGGAACAGGCCGTCCAGGGAGGTTGAGGAGTCCCCTTCTCTGGAGACCTTCAAGACCTGCCTGGATGCAGTCCTGAGTAATGTGTTCCAGGCAATCCTGCTTTAGCAGGGGAGTTGGACTAGATGATCTCTAGAGGTCCCTTCCAACTGACAATTCTATGATTCCATGAAAAGCTGTTTGAAAGACTTGGCAGTGAGGAGTGAGGTGTGTTTCTTCTGTCATAACCAAAGCAGAACTTTACTCCTCAGGCTCACTTTTTCCCCTTCTGTCTCCTTCTGTTTTAATATGTGTGTTTTTCATGTGTTTGTGAGAAAGGAAAAGTAAAGAAACAATCTTGTAAACATACTTTCTTCCTTTTGCTTGGGCCAACTGTTTTCCCCATTTGCACACAAAAAAACCCCAGTTAAGTATTGCAGTTTGGTTCAGGTGGCTTCCAACCTGCACACAATGCAAGACAAATGCAGGCAGGAAACGAACTCCCTGTGCCGGAAGCCTTCAAGAGAGACTGACTTCTGATAAACTGAATTTTGAACTGTAAGTTTGCAACCTCTAGAAAAGAAAGGTCTAGAGATGTTAGCATCCATCCTTGTTTGACATTTAAAGCTAAAACCCTGTTGCACTCTGCATCTTCTCCTCCTGGCTTATTTAATAGGATTGTCTAGTCTGCTGAGAAAAATTGGGGGACTGTATGTTAGTACATGTACTAGAACATTGGCTGGTTAGCAAACTGAATTATGATGACTGCCTGACCCTTCCCATTCTAAGACTACATTGCAGCTTCTTGTAACTTTGCTATGGTTGGCCATGGGAATTAACGTTTTGCATGACCTGTGTGCCAGCCATAGCTGGGCAAAGCTACTTTTCCAGCAATCAACACTCTGCAGGTACTTTGAGTTGGCAGACCATGCAGTGTCAGAGCCACACAGTAATACCTTGTCATCATAGTGCACGTGCATTGCAGAGTCGTTCAGGTGGCCTCAGTTCTGGCATTCTTTTGTTGTTTCTGTACTGTAAACGTTGCAGCCTCAGGAGGGTTGCCCTATACAGAGTACAAGAGTGCACAGCTGTGGGTGTAGTACCTCAGCAGTAATCACCCTGTGGTTCCCCAGACAGCAGGACATGAGGATGAGGAGCCCATCACTTCAGCAGGGGCCTAAAGCAAGGAAGTAAAACTACAAAGACAGGCATGACTGGGCGCCAGGTCCTGGTCACTGTACCAAGCCTTCATGTGTCTTCAAGGGAATCACTGAATATTTGGCTTAATTCACCCATTGGTGGAAGACAAATAATATTTACTGTAAGTACAGCAGTTGTCAGGGGATTGCTGAGATGTTACAGCCAAATAGTTTAACAATTGTAAAAGCAGGTTGTTCAACTGCAGTCTCTCTTGTGCATTGCAGTTAGGGTGTTTAATAAAACATCAACATTGATATAGTGTTAGAAAACTTGACATATTTAGAGTTTGTAGAGTTTTGTTCAGCAAAATCCAAGTTGCCTTTGTTTCTCCTTACACAGCATGTTACCTGTGCTTCCATTTGGGCAGCACAATTCCTTGTACATGCATTATTTACAAATAAAAAAACACAAAACCCACCAAAAACCACCACCAAGACAGAGATGTTTAATACAGCTCCAGGGCCTGGGAAACCTGTGGAGTGTTGGTTTGCTGTATTTAAAATTACACATTGTATTATCTGTGTATGGGTGGGAAGGCTGTCAAATGGCTACATTTGGTGCTAGCTTTCCCTGTAAGTAGTTAGTGACTTCTGTAGCTAGTAACTTGTGTTGGTGTTGGGAAGTGGTGCTATTTATAAGATTGTATGTTGCTTTTCCCTATTTCCTACCTTACAGTCTTGCTGCACTAGAAGGGAAATAACGCCCTAAATCTCAAGAGTGGTTGTGCCCTTTCTGCTTTTGTTAGCTTAATTCATCCCTCCTGCGACTCAGTGTAGACACTGATTTAAAGGTCCAGGAGGACTAATTGAATTATGTAAGTGTTATTTCTTTAGCACAGTTTCAAGTGATTTGCAGCTCATTTCATATAATTCCATCTTCTCTTTTCTAGCTGTGATAAAATGTAGAAATAAGGAATGAGATGGAATTTGGACTTCTCACCCAAGAAGCAGGAGCATCTAGTGGGGAAGAAAAGTCCCATTAATTTATCAAGATTACAGTAGCTCTTTGTAGGTGGAGATAGAACAGAGCACTATTGTAAAAAAGACGTAAGAAAAATTTCTGGCAGATGAAACACTGGGAGTGAGTAATACCAGTAAAATTCAACATTATTTATCTGTATTTTAAAAAACACAATAACTTGATAGCTGTGCTCTGGTTATTTTCTTTGTACAAAATTTTAACCAAGAAACAAACAGGAGTAGTACCTTTCACTGTAATTCTATACCCTGTGATGCTACAATGTTATTAGATTTGTTGTGTGTATGTTTCTTTTTCTAATGTTGTACTTTGGCACTTAATAAATCGCTTCTTGCCAGAAAGAAAGCTGTGAAAAAACAGAAAAGTATTACCAGGGAAGAAGCTTGGTAATCAGTTTTTAGACTTGAAAAATACCTAGTAAGCTACATTACCCTACAGTGAAAACATGCGTGGCTGCAGATACTGTTGTACGTTGGGTAGGTAAGCAGTTATCTCATACACTCAGCTTTGATGGGCTTGATGAAGTTTGACTTGGCTGTAAGCGGAGGCAGTTGGATCTCTCTCAGCCCTGTCTTCATCTATAATTGGTACCAGAGTAAGTTTTCAGATGGAGAGAGTAGCTGACAGATCACGGAGGGGAAGAGCTGCTTAAAAAGAGTTGGGAGGAAAGACTATCTAAACTGCTTTATTTTTCAGGTATCAAAGCAAGCCAAAGAGTTCCTGGAATATGTTTATGAGGAGCCATTGATTGATATCCAGCAGGAAAATCCCATGTTATACAAGCATGTTGAATCTCTGGCAACTGTGGTCCGCCTGAGACAGCAGCTAAAATCTCTCCGAGCCTATTTGTTCAGCTGCCGAGCAGCAGTGGCTGAAGATCTGCGTAGAAGGTAAGGACTACAACACACAGCACAAGGGTGTAGTTTCCTTGTCACACTGCTTTTGTCCCTTTTCTTTTTTTCCTTTATCCCCTCACAATCTAGTTGTCAAGGTGTTACCTGTTTATAAAGATGTACTTGTATCTGACTTCCATGGGCAGCTGGGTTATCTACTGCCAAAGAAAATGGTTTTATAGGTTCTTGAATATCTGCAGTTGTTCTTGACAACTATTAACCCAGGGATCACACTTTGTCATGAGCATCTTTTACTTCTCCTCAGGCGTCCTGGCTGTGCGTGAATATTTTCAGTGGGGTGTGATACCTCGTGCTCCCTGCCATGGCATTGCAGTGTGTGGTAGCCACTGTTGGGACCTTTGAAACACCTCACAGTATAGCAAAGCATGAGAGAGTCAACTACCTGTCTGGCACTACTGCTGCCTTCTGTGATACGATCTCACACAAAGGGACAGAGGCCAGATGTAGTCCCCCACTGTGTAACCCACTGAATGATTTATGTGACACCAAAGCAGTTGTGCTCTTGTTCAGCCACTATGTTTTCCATCCAAAATGTGGCTGCACTGAGCGTTTTGTTTATTGCAAAACACATGGTCACAGCACAGGAAGAAGTGTTTCATGTTGAGTTTTCTATGGTGGACACAGTAGTTTTCTAAAAAGTGAACTTCATTTTAGAAATGCTGTGTCTTCGTCCATTCAGCTAGCACTACATTTTTCTAACAAGCTAAATATGAACGATCTTCTTAAAACCATCAAGCCACAGTTGTGACCTTAAAAAAGCCAAATTACTTCCGTTATGGATCTCCAAAAGATGTGGGGACATGTTTCTGTGCATGACATACTGTGAGATGAGTGGCTCTAGGCATGTGCTCTAGACCTGATAGTAAATGTGTCTGTAAGCATTTGTATACCCCAAGTTTGTAAATCGGACAAGACTGAAAATAGGAAAACCGCTGCTTTGAAATTATGAGCTGCGAAAGGGCAAGAAAGTGAGTGACATAAGCAACTGTATTTTGAGCGTGGTGTTTTAGGAATGGGGGATCTGAATTCTCTGGGAGGGAGAGGAAGCTACAGTAGTGCCTTTATCCCAGGTAAGGAGAGAGGCAGACTGCTATTTGGTACATGACCTATGTAATTGTTTTGATGAACTACCTAGAACAACTAAGAGAAAGATACAGCAATGGGTTTCTGGAGGGCATGACTGAGTTCTTATGTCAGACCCGGTGTGTGTTAATATGTGTTTCTGTCTTACTGCTCAATTCCTATTATTTTATAGGGCAGCTTACAGCATTTTAAAAATTAAGATGATTTTTCTTGTATTATAGAGGATGGTATTATCTTGCAGTGCTGTTTTGCTATTCAACTATAATAACTGTCCCATGCCATCCTCTTCAGCTGCAATAAAACCAAAAGGAGAATAAGATTTGTGAAAGCTACCATTCAGAAATAGCGGCAGAAAAGAAATTATGCTTTCTGATTAATGCTGAAGAATGCCTTGATTAAAATAGACAGGAGGAGGCATGAGACTGAATGGACTTGGGTAAGAGAGTGAAAGAAGAGAGATCAAAGGAGGCCTAAGCAGAGAAATCAATGGACTAGAAACAAAGGGATGAGGGAAAGCCAGGAGAAGGAGGAGATTCAAAGAGGGAAGGGATCTCAAGAAATTAAGAGTTAATGAAGAAACCAGGGCAAAGGGGGAGTCCCAAAGTCTACCTCCAAAAAGGAGAGATGACAAGTGCTGAGGAAATGGAGAGAAAAGAGGATGGACAAAAATTAGCCCAGATATGTGTGCATGGTCTTTTCTCAGGGCTGGGAGGAGAGAGGAAAAACTCCCTGTATCAAAATGAAACACTCAGAATGGCAGAAAGGGAAACTGGGAAATACTCCAGATATTCCCTTTTCTTATTTAAGGATTCCTTCATTGAAAGGTCTCTGTGGTGGAAAGGAGGACCTCAGCCCAAGAAGGGTTTGCCTTTTTACTAGGGAAGCATCTCCAGTTTGGTAGGACTTAGTAAAAGTGCTCTAAAAGCCACTGAAGGAATGTACAAAACGCACCTTAGAGTCCAGCTCCTCCTTGGTCTGCGAAGCCTCTGTTAGGGTGGGTTTAGTGCTCAGTGAGTCCCTCAGATCCCCCCTAAGAGGTTTGCAGAGACGGAAAGGAAGAAAAGTTCTTTTTCCAGAAGGAGTTATTCCTTGCTCAAAACGGTCCCAATGGCTTTTCTTTCTGCATCTAGTATTCCAGTGTGCAGTCATCCACTGTCAATGTGATGGCTTTATAGAACCACAGCTGAAAATTAAACAAAGAAAATATGTGATTATATGTGATTTAAATTTCCATTTGACTCATCACATGGGCAAGTTGCAAGGAAAGGAGGAGTTTAAACAATGCAGTGAGACAGCATTCCTAAATTTAGTACTGTTTCCTAGCTAGAAATGTAAGACTGGGGAAGAGAATCCAGTTATCTGTCCTGTGCTAAAAACATTCTTTTTCTGCACGGTCTTCACCTTAGTATGTGAATGACTATTAATCACGAGAAAGTGAACACAGCATCTTGAAGACCTGTCAGACCCATATAAACAGACTGAAACAAACTGTTAATATTGCTGTCTAGGGAGAACTAAAAACAGCCTGATTAATTGTATTGGCACCTTGCTGCTTTTGGGACACTGATAGAACCTGCCTTATTAGGGAAAATGCAGATTACTCTGGGCTTTCTTTTATTAATACTATTTGCATTATCACCTTCTTTAAATCTATACCATGCTCTTTAACTCAGATTGCAAAATGAAGATGGCAAGGAAGTTGGAAACTCTTGGTGTCCTCTGGGAAGACAAAACTGTTTACAGTGCTTACAAGTCACTTTTTCTGAAAAATTCCAGATGGCTATAAACCAGGTTAGCTCAGGATCCAGTTGGCTTAAATGTGGAAATGTTATTTATAATGCTTGGTGTGCACAGATAGGTACTTTGGGAACTTTGAAACTTGGCATCTAGCAGAGAACTCAGGGCTGAAGCACATTTTGAACTTTGAAGGAGAAAGTGACTAAGTAGAAAGAAAGGAAGAAAGAAAGGAAGGAAGAAATTAAAAGAAGCAGAAGAAATCATAAAAGTAGCTAGAAGGCTCACAACAAAAGTGGTCTTCATCAGTTCTAATGATTTATTCTCACCTATTGCTCTACCAGATTCTAAGCTCTTTGTATATTTGCCAGCAAAAAAAATAAGGAACTCAGACTTGTCTGGGAGGAGAAATAAGGCCCTTCACCAGAGTGTATCAGCAGCGTTCCTCTGAGATTAACCAGCTGAGACTCCGAGCCTGTTGCTGAGCTCCGTGTTTTACAAGGGATGTTGTTATGCCTAGTTTGCTGTGGCTGTCACTTCAGTATTGCAACAGACATAATTTGCCTCAAATGTCTTTACTCAACAAGTTCCCGCTTGTTTTGGTTGCCTTGCTTGTGTGGATGCTGTTCAGGCAGAAACATACAGGACCGAAACCTGGAGCCAACATAGAATTAGGACAAGTGGAGCTGTACAGATTCCGCCACCACCTGCAGATTGTGGGATGATGAATGAATGGCACAGGCAAACAAGATGGAGTCAATAAAATTGGTATCTGGGAAAGAGTGAGAATCTCTGAGTCCATTAGATAATAAGGTTATTCTGTGAACCATGCTGAATGATGCGAGTTTCATTCTGGTTTTGCTTTCTTCCTTTCATCCTAGATGTAAGACCCACTGACAGTGTGTCCATATGGCACAGCCTCTTTTCCTCTGTTCTTGTGCTGGTTGAAGGCTTTTCAGGTCAAGGAACTGTCAGAATGACTTTTTGAGAACTCTTCAGGCACCTCCACTTCTACTGTAGGGTAGGCTAACCCAGGTCAACCTTGGAGCTCTCTCTGGGCTATCTGGTCTCTCAGCTACACACCTAAACTTGCAGTTCAAGTGTTGCTAGTCCAGATTATTTTAGACAGATGGCAGTGACACAAGATCTGCAGCAACGTTCTGCAGCACATTCTCCTGTACATTCGTGCTTGTTGCAGTGCCCTTGCTCTGCAAGTACATCATCTTGAAAATGAAAAAACTATATGGAAAATTTTCTCCTTTGTTACTCATCTCTGTCTGATACCATTTGTCTGTCAGCTCTAGAACAGCAATACAATAGCTTTGCCCTAGCAAAACTCCAGTGATGGATACATTACTTAGCTTCTTACAGGAAGACCAAGTTAGAGCTTGCTGTTGCAGCAGGAGTTAAAGGTACACCTCCAGTGCTGTGGACGTGTGGTCCTGGCTGAGCCTGCTGGTCTGTCAGCACGATGCAAAACAAGCCCAAATTCAGTTATGCTGAACAATAGAGTCCTGTCACTTCCTACAGTGAGGCCTTAGACATATCACTTCTGACACGGGAGTAGATTACTTTCAAAATATTTGTGTGGCAATTGGGGAACCTGTCTAAACACATCCCAGGAATCCTGATTGATCTTATGCAATCACTGTACCACCAAATACCTCATGTATGTGAAGCTGAGGCTATGTCATCTTTCATACCAAGGACATCAGAAGGTCATAAAGTCATGTCCAGACTGTCAAAGGAGACTGTTTTCTCAGTTTTCTTTGCAATGGTTAGGCCATTTGGATAATGTAAAATCCCAAAGCAGGAGAACAAAGACACAAGTCGTGAAAGCAGTAGACTGCAAAAAGAAAGTTTGGTCAGGAAAGGAATAGAAGGATGTGGTTTCATAGCACTCAGGGCTCTGAGTAATGGCTAGATCAACAGAAGAATGTGATTTGTGTGATTGGAAAGAGGGCAAGAGGATATCTGGATATCCTGAGAGGATCCAGTGTTAAGACCAAACAGTACCCCAAAGTGGGTAAAGGTGAGCAAATAAATGCAGAGAAGTACGCACAAGCCATTTGCTGTTTTATATAGAGTGTAGTCAATGCAGTAGCTGAAATAAAGCATGCCTCTTGATGGAGCTCTTACAAACAGACTGTCTTTTTGCTTCAGCTGTGCATGCAGGGTCTTTTCAAGTTAACATCTCAAAAAGCACTTAGCTAAAACTGTAGCAGATGGAGTTAAGGTAGGCTTTGACCTTTCATTTCAGCTAGGGGTAGCAAAAAGAGCTGGAGCACTAAGATGTGTACCAGAGCAGCCAGGATGGAAGCAGTACTGCTGTCTGTTCAAGCCAAGGGAAGGTTACAAGCACAAGCCAGTGCTCTACCATGGTAAGCATCCAGCTGAGGAGCATGCCAGGGTGTATATGATAAGTTTTCCAGAGGACAGGTGGGTCTTTCAGTTCACATTAGCATTTTCCAGTTTAGGGGCACACCTGTCTTTCCTTGTCAAATAGATCAGTAAAATTAGACATCTTTCAAAATGGTAGTTTCCATACACCTTCTGAAACTACATTGCTTTAAAAACCCCATAATTATTTTAAAAGAAATTCCTATTAATGTGAACACCATGCTAAATATGACTTGTGCCATTTCTGTGTCTGCGTTTTTATATCAGAACTTCCAGCAGCAAACTGGAACGGTTCAGGAGTGACTGACAAAAACAGAGAGCCTTTTGTTACTCTTCATTTCAAGTTAATTGGAGGATCTAAGCTGTTTTGATTTAAAAAATGAAACTGTGTGCCTCTAATTCCCCACATCTTGCTTTGAGTAACAGTGGTGCTTGATTCCTGAATTTGAGCTGTAGTAAATCCCTTTCACAATGTTACCATAACCTTGCTCAAGTAACCACAGAGGAGTAAGAGTACTGCATTAGAATTGGAAGTTTATATACTGGTTCAGGATTGGTGATGGATGAGGAGAGTAACTGATTTAACGTAGGGGTGCTCATGGGAAATTTCATGACAACGTGAGACAATACCTTACCTGGACACGCTTGCTAATGAATCTAGTGCTTAGTGTGGGCTGAAGGTACTTAAGAATGGCTGCTCCCAGAACATAACCAGCAGAGTGTACGTACCTCACAAACGTGAAATGGTTCACAAATGCTTTTATAGCCAAACTATAGAATTAGAAAAAAATCATTAATCTGGTGTTATAAACAAGAATAAAATAAATAAGCAGTGTATTGTTTTGAAGTCATTCATTTCTTACTGCCTTTTGCCTTTCAAATCAGCAGATTCCTGAGTAACTATTTTTTGTCTGGAAAGTTGGGATTCTCCTCTCCCAACGTACTTCTGGGAGCTGAGATTTCCGAGGAAATACAAAATCAAAAGCCTAAATAAAAGTGTAAGAATTAGCAACAGTGGAAAAACCCTACTTTTCCCCCTCACCTCTGGTGCTGTTCTCTGCCTTAAATTCACAGACACCGTATCAAATTAATTGCAAGAGAAAACCTAGCAAGAAATGTTATTTACCCTGCCACATATATTTGGTGTAACTGGCAATTCACTGATACCCCTCTGTACTTTTTAAACCAAATAGTAACTCTGAAAAACTTGAGCTCCTGTCAATGAGATCACAGTGCCCGTGTGTGCTGCGCAGACAGACGCAGCTGAGTGATGCACACTCCAGGGACATCAGACGTCCTCTCATCCCTGGTCTAGGGGCAAAAAGCCCATGGGAACAGTGGTAATCAGTGTGTGCTCGCCTGTCAGCCACTTCAGTGCACGGTGCGGTATCTTAGAAGGAAATTGGTGGTGGCGCAAGCTGCAGTGCCAGGGTATGAGCTGTGCTGGCTGAGGAAGTGGACTTGCTCCCTGGGGAGCTGTGCCAGCTGTGGGCGTAGCAGCTTCCTGCAGAGGGGTGGAGAGGACGCCTGAGTATGGCAGCCTGCTGGGCTGGTGCATCTGCATCTCCCGTGAGTCACAGTTCGCTCACTCACTTCCCAACCTGGTCAAACAAGACACTCCTGGCTGGCATACGATATCCTGGTGCCAGCTTTCTTTCCCTCCCTTCCTAGGTTTCAATAGGCTTTTTGGTACAAAAGAGACTTGATTGTGCCCACCTGCCAGCTAACTTGATTTCTTTTGATTATGCTGTAAAAAGAAGAGTTCGCTCCGCTTATCACGTTCGTACTTTGGTTATAGTGTCAGGATTGGGCAGATTAATTAGTTGTAGCTTTAGCAGAGCTGTCAGGGTATTTAACCCATTGGAGAAAAATTACCAAAGCTGATGATAAACAGGCTTTAAATGCAGAGCAATTACTTAGTGCTAACAAAGCACCGTGACTACACACTTTGTCCAAATGCAAAAAGCAAAGTCTTATCGGTGGTTCTGTTTGCAGGAGGACACTAAAAGATAACCTTTATTTGTGCAAATACTTGCCTGATAAGATCATCCTAAAGGGAATGGATGAAATTTCTGGTTCTAACTTGCCTGAAGGTTATGCTTCAGATTACAAAGTATTGAACAAAAAGAATAATAACCACTAACTGAGAATGCTCAATTCTCTCTTGTAGTTGGACTGAAAGTCTCTGATGTTGGGTTTCTTTTCTGCTTGCATTGATTGCTTTTGTTTCTAACACATAACAATAAAGCAATTTAAAGACCTTTAACCAACAGGACTTTGGATTTCATTGTTCACAGAAACTGGCAAAACTAGTGGGCTGGTTAGCACTGAACTTGGTTTGTTCACTGCAGGCTTAACCCTGACTGGTAGCCAGGGTTTACAGCACAGCGGTCCTGTGACTCACAACTGTTCTGTTTTGCGTGGGTGGTGAAACTGGCCCGGGAGTTTCCAAACTGTGAAAACGTAGGACGTGCTTTTAGTGGACGTGCACTCAATACCATTTGCCTCTCAGGGGTCACAGGTCACATTCTGAAGCAGCAGAGGTTTGAGTTTTTATTGTGATGAGTCTTAACATCTTGCGTTTGACCTCTGTCTAGCTCACTCCAGGTTTTTTTTTTTTCTGTGTTAAGATTGGACTGAAAGGATGCTGTTTATTTAATGCTTTTAATTGACCAACTTTAAAAAAAGAAAATCTAGTTCGTTATAGCACATCAATCAAAAGATTTACAAAACTGACATCTTTTATTTTTCTTTCAAATAACTTATCAGAGGTTTCCCATTTGGTGTTTGTAAAAGACCTTTATATCTGGGAAAAATAAAATGCAAGCATGTTTTGGTCATTTTGGCTCAAGGCCTTATATTAACCCAAGCATGCTCAAAGCTCCATCTCATGCAGAAAGTAAATACATATTTTCTAGTGAAATGTTTCTACGTGTAGTCATCTTAGCCTGCTCTGTGTCAGATTTTTAGATGTGAATGTGATTTTAGGTTGTTTTGGATGCCATGTCGTACTTTGGACACCAGTAGTGTTTGTGTGAGCCCTATCTTGCCTGCTGTACTTCCTTTGGCTAATTTCAGTTGCAGGGGGATGGAGATGGCTACAGCATTATGTTCCTATTAGTTACATAAGAGGAGGTGTCTGGATTGAGAAACTGGAGACTCTGAATTAATCCTGTGTGCCCCCTACTGAAAAATACTTCATATAAGCCATCACCTCATTAGGCTCAGAGAACCTGCAGACAAGCAAGCCGTTGGAAACTGGCCGTCACTTGTTTTCTTGTTGACTGGACTACTTGGTCTATGTGGATTTCCTGCCCCAACTGATTTGCTTGCATTTTATGATGAGGTTTTTTTAAAATTGTTTTTGTTGGACTTTCTGGTGCCCCTTGTGCTCTTGTTCCACACCCACTAGAGGCTGACCAAACTGGCAATAAACAGACATTTTTGTGTACGCAAGTTGTGTTCCGGTAGCTTTTGAGTTTCAATTTTTCTTTCCAAATGGGACTAGTAGAAATTTTCTGGAGGAGATTTTAATTGCAGACGTGCAGCACAGCAGGATATGTTTTTGAAACAGCTGCTGAACTCACCACAGGTGTGGTGAGGGCGTGTCACATATTTTAAATGATCAGGGACAGAGCTGCCTACTTTTAGGTGATTTCAGTGGTTTCACACTCACGGAGCTGTGTATTCTCCACCTTTTGGTGAGGAGGGCAGGTGTAGAAGGAGTGTTTTGCACCTCCACATATGTTGGGAACCATACAGGAACTGGTCTGGCTGCTTCATAAAAAAAATGTGTAAATGCTGTTGTACATGTGAGCTTTGTCTGCTCAGCTGTTTTTCTGTAGCCCACCAAAACCAAATTGTGATTTTTCAAGTGAATAGAAGGACTGCAAATCTGACGCTGGACCAGCCTTACTTACTGGGGTTTTTTTAATGCCTCAGTTTCCATAGCAATGGAAATAAGCACTCTTCTCACTTGAGTGCTGGGTGTGTGCGTGTGTATATGTGTCTTGCCTAAGTCTGGGAGCGCAGTGCCTACTTCTTTTCCTGGAAACAGATTTGGAAGGGAGGAGGGGGGATGGATGCTGGCTCCACAGAGCTGCTACTGCAAACTAACATATATCAGGGAGGGGGACAGATACAGAGAGAGTGTGACTGTCACCAGGGCCTGTGCTGGCTGAGACCCCCCTGACAACAGAAGTCCCTTGATCGTGAGCGTACTTTTCATCTGCATGCTTTTTATTATCAGGAAATAAAATTCAGTCTTTGAAGGCAGGGGAACGTGATGTTAGTCATCGATATTAGTCATTGACAGTTTCTGCCTTATGGGCTATTCAGGCTACTTCCTGAAAAAGGAAATCTTTCATTAGCTAATTATTTTCCTTAGCAGTGCTGTAAGGGCATCAGCAAATAATACAGTTCCTGGCATAACTACCGCACTGTTCAGTGTCTGCCTGTGTGATCAGGGGAGAATGATGGGGAAATTTTAATGAAAGAAATTCTATCAGAGCTGAAAAATAGTAATGGTTTCAAAATGCTGTTCGGGGTTGACTCCTTAGCAGTCAATTTTAATAAATCTTATATGTGCAAATGAGGAATCACAGTGTCATATGTCATCCGATATCTGGATTTTGACTGTTTTCTAGTGGTCTTTGACATTGTGCCAAATGTATTCTGACGGTGTGATATAGCAGAGCCACTGAAATGCACTCACCTCTCATAGAACCGATGGTGTAGCCTACAGAACTGACAGGGGGAAACGCGGTATCCCAGTGAGACTGCAGCTGAGAATTAGGTGGGTAGACACGACATGCTTGGTGAGGGAGAAGGAGCAAGGGCACAGTCCTGCTCCAGAAAGGTGCCGTAAGATTGGCAGTGCCCCCTTGTCAATGCCTTGCTTGCAGGACTCAAAGCTTACATTTTTTTTGAAAATACAAAAGGAGTATGAGACTGTGTACCGCTCACCTTAACAGCGGTGGAAAGTTCTAGTCTGTCCAAGACAGCTCTGAAAGCATCAGTTTAAGATTGCTGCTTAAGAGAACTAACGGACTAGAATAATCCAAGGTGCTTCCTTTATTTCTTAGAGTGGCTGTTCTGTTAAAGATTGTGGTTGGTACTGTTATCCCTGCCAATCTGTGTTTTAGCTACTTACGTTGTTGCAGCTTCTAAAATCTTTTCTTTGACTTCCTGTCTACTTTCTCATTAGTCTCATTATCATGATCATGTTAGTTCACATCAGCCTTTCAGTATCTTTGATTTTTTGAACACGTCCAGTGGTCTTTTTTTTCACTGCCATTTTAGTTCTACCATTACAAACTAGTCTTTGCCAGAGCTTTGTTCATGCATTTAATAATATTGAGAATTTTGTTGCTGTACTGCCTGAAAACTAAATGATTGTAACATAGGAACTGAGTAGACAATTTCTTCTCTAAGCAACATGAAGCATAAAATAGTTGCATCTCTTGAGATATTTGGTTGCCTTTTTTTGCGAGAGCGATGTGATTCTCCATTCCCCATGGTGCCTTAGCGTGGTGTTATATTTGTTCTGTGTGGGTGGAAAATAAAACTGGTTGGCTGCTTGTTTCACTGTGTGTGCACACAAAGATAGACATTCTAATTAGACGCACTTTTTCTCTTCCTGACATCTTTATGGCAGATACATAGGTTTGCATAAACTTTTCCTGCTAATATCCACTTACCTTTACAAGGTCCATTTTTCTCTGTAATGTTACTTTAACCCTTTTTTTTTTTTTTTTTTCATTTTACTGCAAGTCACTCTAATTAGGACATCCCTTCTCTGTTCAGGTTTTGGTAATTTATCTTTACTGAACTGGTCTGTCAATGAATGATCAGTGGTCTTGCCTGAAACCTTGGTTTATGTAAGGAAAATATGCCTTTCTCATATAAGTCATTATAAGGTCTATATCAGTGCATATATTTCTGTATGCAAAAGGTAATTTATATCAATCAACTTTATGTTGGAAGGGCAGTATCTGCATAACATTTTTCCCAATATAGTTATTTCAGTTACAAAACCATAAATCACATACAAAATTAGTTGTTACAGCTTTCTAGCAGACCAGGAATCTTGTACTAAAACCCATAAGAAATACTTTAAATGTGTAGTTTGAGTTATTTGCTTTTGTTACTGGGTTGATTTTTTAAAGAAACACCTTCTGTGCTCTGGGTGAGCTTTCAATGGTTGTAAATGTCGCGGTGCAGGCTTACCTGACGGTTGGAGTATGACACTGGCGCAGCATTCATTGTTATTGTGGAATTGTTGCAGCCATGAGGAATGCTTACAGGTTGATATACTTTCAGTTTCTGACAAGCTCTCTCTCTAGCATCATTGTTCTGCAATCCTTTGATGGGGAGAGGAAATCTTTGGGTTTCCCAGTCAAAAAGGTGTGACACACATCCATTTTTCTCTTTTCCAGGATCTTTCCCAGAGAGTATCTTCTCCAGCAAATCCATCTTTATTCACTTGCAGACCTTCAGCAGGTAAGTGTCTTCAACTAATTCTATCTGTTACACGTCAAGCTGGTTCTCATCTTCAGTGCTAATTGTACATTCCCCCTTCATAGGTTTGCTTCCAAGCCATCTCTGTGCTTTATAGTTTAATATAAAAATAAAAAACAGAGCCATTGGTTAGAGGTGAGGGAGAGAAAGCCTGAAGCATCAGTGTTGAAATGGGACTGGAAAGAGACTGCAAAGGAAAACTGTAGTCTGCAAAGAGAACTTTGCTGTGAGAAATTTTTCATCTGATCAATGAAGGCTCATCTACGACTCAGCCTACAGGTTATAAGTAGTGTTTATTTCTTTGCTTGAAAGAATAGTTATTCAGCAATTTATGAGTTTGTACAGACTCTAGTGGAACATGCTTATTTACAAAGTCTGCTAGGTATTACCACAAGAAGGAAAAAAACCCACCAAGCACAACAACAACAAAACACCACAAAAACCTTAGTAAGTCTGCTACACAGAGTTAAGCCCTGCAGTATTACTGTGACAGACCTGACCACAGAAGAGGTAATGTGCCAACAAAATGTGTCTTTATACTGATGTTGACTGAACTAAGCAAGCACCTTGCAATACATCTGCCTGAACAGCAGAATTTTATTACATATCAGATTAAACAAGAAGAATTTGGCAAAAAGAGCTGAAAGGAGAGGGTAGGGAATCTAAGGTCAATGTGCTGCAGCTCTCAGATGCACAATGGAGGAAGCGGTGAGGGAAGATGTGCTAGCTAACAGGGGCACGGCTGTGTTCACACTCTAATGCCATTGCCAGTGATATATAAAACATATTATTTTAAGCTTCTTCCACTGATGCTTCCCTTGTCTAGCGGTGTCTCTTTTGCAGGATGGCGGGTAGCATAGTCAGTTCTGTACGTTCAGTTGACGCATTTAAGTTGTGGTATTTCAGATGCCCATCGGAGCTGGAGACTACAGAACTGCAGGAAACATGGCTTATGTTGGCTGGTGAAGTCACAGGGCAGAAATGATTCCATATATAAAATAAAAGGCCAGTCATCTGAGGTCTAAAACTGTTTCCACATCTTTTCAGCATGTTCTGCTATCTCATCTTTAATAATCAAGCCATGAAAAAGCAAGCTACTTAACTCCAGAGCTGCAGTCTCCCTGGTGGGCCTGTCTATTAGCCCCTAGTGCTTTGTAAGCTGCTTAATCAGTTCCTAACATTGGTAGTAGATGTTTTAGAAGCAATCAGCAGCTTATCAAGCACCCTGTGGGAGGGAGGAAGGCTAGAAGTCACAATTCATCCATTGATTTAGCAGTTCCCTCTAGCATGTTTCTTTGTGTTTGTGTTTGCAAGACACCTTCTTTTCCCCTCAGGGCCCCAGCCCCTAACTTATCATATTTAGAGGCAATATAATTTGATTACCACTTCTGCTGGGGTGGGTTAAATTGCATTTACCTTTTAATCTAGCTATCTCCTTGTTGTCATCCTGGTTTTCCACATTTCAGAGGCTCCAGGTTTCAAATCGGATTGCCAGGTTTTGTCAAAATAGAACCAGAGTGGAAGAAGGAGGAAATGAACCCATTGAGAAAATGAATCCAGCAGCCAGAGAAACACTAATGGCTTTGCAGTCCCTGCCTCCTCCCTGATCTGTTTCTTACCACTGCTTTCTCCCAGTTGTCATTTTCTACTAACCTGCAGTTTGCGTGGTTTTTAATCCTAAAAGTTTCCTCTCCTTTTGATTCCTCAACTGCCTGTTTCCTCATATCCATTGACTTCTTTTGCACTATATCCTGCTGTCATGTAGATTGCGTATGTTTGGGGAATTAACTAAAAGGTTTATTAAAGATTAATGGAAAGATAAGGCATGGTGAGTGAATTAGAAAAGCAGAGAGGGGTAATCTGCAGATATAAGCAACCTTTACCCTGGTTAGTCCCAGCTCAATTCTGATTTGTTTCCTAGACAAGTTCTCTTTAAAGATCCTAGAAAACATGGGTTGCTTCCTGCCAAGCAGCTGAGTTTCAAAAATGTGGTATGAGGGTCTGTTCTTAGGTGCAAAAAAATTGAAATGCCTGTTTGCCAGTAGATGAAGCAGCATATAATGCTATTCCAAAATGAAATATAATTTAAATCTCTTTCTAAGCTTAACAGAGGTTCATGCCTAGATCTTATGGATGTGACAGAGCTATTTCTATTGGAAGTACTCTCCACTGGGTTAAAAACTGGCTGGAGGGCCGGGCCCAAAGAGTGGTGGTGAATGGAGTTAAATCCAGTTGATGGCCATTCATGAGTGGTGTCTCCCAGGGCTCAGTAGTGGGTCCAGTTCTCTTTAACATCTTTATCAATGATCTGGATGAGGAGATCGAGTGCACCCTCATTAAGTCTGCAGACACTAAACTAGGTGGGAGTGTCAACCTGCTTGAGGGTAGAAAGGCTTTGCAGAGAGATCTGGACAGTCTGGATTGATGGGCCAAGGCCAGTGGGATGAGGTTCAATAAGGCCAAGGGCCAGATCCTGCACTTTGGGTCACAACTACTCCATGCAGTGCTACAGGCTTGGGGAAGAGTGGCTGGAGAGCTGCTTGGCAGAAAAGGACCTGGGGGTGTTGGTCAACAGCTGGTTGAACATGAGCCAGCTGTGTGCCCAGGTGGCCAAGAAGGCCAACAGCATCCTGGTCTGTATCAAGAACAGCATGGTGAGTAGGACTCATCTCAGGGAGGTGAGCATCCCCCTGTACTTGGTACTGGTAAGGCCTCACCTCCTGTACTGTGTACAGTTTTGGGCCCCTTACCACAAAAAAAGGCACTGAGATGCTGGAGTGGGTCCAGAGAAGGGCAATGAAGCTGGTGAGGGGTCTGGAGAATATGTCTTATGAGGAGAGGCTGAGGGAGCGGCGGTTTTCCAGCCTGGAGGAGGTTGAGGGAAGACCTTCTCACTCTGTACAACTACCTGAAAGGAGGTTGTTGAGACGTGGGGGTTGGACTCTTCTGCCATGTCACGGGCGACAGGGCAAGAGGAAATGGCTTCAAGTTGCTCCAGGGGAAGTTCAGATTGGATATCAGGAAAAAATTTTTACACAGAAAGGGTTATTAAGCATTGGAGTGGGCTGCCCAGGGAGGTGGTTGAGGCACCATCCCACGAGGTATTTAAAAGACAGGTTGACACACTGCTTAGTGGTGTGGTTTAGTGATGGGTCGTTGTTATGGGGGGTTTTTTTATCAGAGTTAGGTTGATGGTTGGACTAGATAATCTCAAAGGTCCTTTCCAACGTAGACAGTTCTGTGATCCTATCTGTTGGTGTGAGGATGGTTGTCACTCGGATCCAGATGATCAGGGCTCTACTGAGGAAGACCTTAACTGTGAGGTTAAGAGCAGAGTAGAAAAAATAGAAAAAAATGTCTTTCATTTTGGAAGGTCACCAAATCCTAGGGAAGTAGTGATTTTGCTAGTACTTTATACATTAACAAATGCTTGCAATGCAGATGTGAGTAGTCTTGACCTTTAACCAAAGAGGCAGCAAGTGATGGTCTTTATTTGTATGTGCATGTATATTTAAAATAAACGCAAATGCACACGTACCCCAGCAAGGTTTCACTGCAGACCAGGGCCCCAGGGACTACACTAAAGTTCACAGCAAGTCTATCTATGGGCATTCCCATGGGGTACATATTCTTAGAATCTTCTTGTCATTGTTGTCGTTGGAGGTGTTAGCAGACGAGATAACTAATTACATGCATATTTAACAATCAGAAACACAAAGTGTGACAGCTTGCCTGTTCTGCCCCATTGGCTACACTTGCTTTCCTTTCCAGTCCACCCTGGCGTCATCTGCCCAGAGAGTAATCTGTCCTGCGTCACCCGTAACACCCTGCATCTCTGTTTCCCTGTTCATCCAGTGCTATTCCAGTCAATTAAAGCTTTAAAGAAGAAGACCTCCAGCTGTTGGGAAGGAAGTATTCACTCTTGAAATTGCTGGGTTTAGCAGAGACAGTACGCTGGAAAAACGGATTACTCTTACTTATGTGCAGTGCAGTACAGTCTCTGATGCTGCAGTCTCAGTCCAGGGTAGCTTCACCCTAAACCTACTGGAGGTAGGAGGTTCCTACCTAGGAGTACCTACTGTTCTATACTGACTTCATTAATGGTGGTGTTGCTGGTATTGTGGATATCTGGGCACAGTTCATGCAAGCTGGAGTTAAAAACTATCCATTCATTTTGTGTGACTATGGGGCTGCTTTTGGTGAGATTAGTAGTTTTTACACTGTTAAACATTGATTTAGACAGAAGCTGACTGAGGCAAGACACTTATATTTCTTGGGAAAAATAATTCTTGCTACTTACACTAGATTCTATATTAACAAGAGCTTTTAAAGTAAAAGACTTGAAGTGGCTATTGTGACAAGTTCAAAATGCAGGTGCGTAATCCACACAGGCAGTTAAACTAATGTCTTGCCTGGTTTTTATAAATGGCAAGATATACAAGTGTACAAAGCTTATTGTAGTGATGGTCTTTCCTGTAGAAGCACTCTTAATCATAGAAATTATTTCATCCTGATTATACTATTCCCCAAAAGATATGGTAAAATAAGAAGAATCCACATAACAGCAAAAATTACTAGATGTTAAGGATGGAAATTGTGAGACAGGAGATAAGAGATTTGAAAAGATGATAATTTGAAGACTTGTTTACACTGAAACACTCAGGGAAAAAAATTGAAATGACAAAATATGGGAATTTAAAATGATGAGTTGAATTATATTGAATCACTGTGTAAATACTGTTATTCAAAATATAAGTGGCTTTCATTTGGTTTATCTCCATTTACTTTGGGAGCAAAGTGAGCTAAATTGTATTAAGGCCATTTTCATTCTGAATGTGTATGTCCATACAGGGATTTAATGTAGTATAATTTATCCATTTTAGCATTGTAGATAAACTAATCCGTTAAAATTTAATTAAAACATCCATTTACTTCAGATCTACTTTCCTGACTATCCACCTGTACGTGAACCTATAAACAATGTGAAGAACAGTGGAGAGAAAGAATGAACAGGAGAGTCTTATTGTCACAATAATGTAGCACAGCTCATACAATAAATATGAGATATGTGTAAAAATCCTTAATGGAAATACTTCTTTGCAGAACACACAGCAAGCATGAGGAACTTAATGCCACAGTAATATTACTGAGGCCAGAAGTTTATAATCTTTGAGAGGATTAAGTGTCCATAATGAGAATGTCCACAGTTGCACTATGTAAAGTAAAGAGATTATAAGGTCTCAGAATAGACATATTATTTACTGAGAGGATTAGGAAGATGTCTTCCCTATTGACAGACAGATCGATGATTTCATCTTCCTCTGATGTATGTAGTACTGATTGCAACTTCCAGTAAGTTTGGATCAGGTGAACAGTTGGTCTAATAGAAGCATTTCCAATATGAAAATCCTCATGTTTCTGTTCAAGATTTTGTGCATATGAGGTTCCCTAACAAAAATTTGGGGAATAAATACAAACTTTAATGAAATGTACATTCCAGCTAATTTGAGCCTAATATATTTTTAGAGGATTAGAAAGCTTTAGAAGAACAAAGAAATCGTTACGTCTTGTTTGCTTTTCCAGGCTTTTAACCCATGCTGTATTTTCAGTGCACCTTCTTTTCTAACATCAAATTTGGATCTTCTCTGTGTTTTCCTAGATTGAGATGGAAGAAGAGTTTCGGTATGTTCTTTCTAGCATTTTTGCACAAACCAAACTGTAGACAAGTTAGCAAAGACTGCAAGGAGATGTGGACTTCTTTTTGCCCTTTACTTGCTAGTTTTTTTCAGAAGTAAAACTTCTTTTCTGATCACTTGATCCTCATACAATAATTGAGAAATGCTCAGCTAGATTTATAACATACAGCCTGACGACTTCCAAGCCAATCAGTGGTGGTGTCCTTGCCTAACAGTTTATTTTTATTCACACATAAAAATTACGGGATGTGGTGTCTAACCCACATGCCTGTGCTAGTGAAAGCCAGTAGTGTGCATGTGGCTATATTGATTGACAAAAATGGGCTTTGGATAACATACTTTGGGCTTGCTCTAGTTTTAGAGGTGTTACTGAAATAGGTGCATGACAAACACCCCTCAACCCCACAGTCTTAATAGATACAGCCATACCCGTAAAATCATCAGTGCAAATTCCATTATTATCTGCTGTCATTTGTTTCATTCAGTGATTCAGTATAAACTGTATCAGCTTAAACTTTTATTTACCAAAGAGGTTTACCCATGGAACTGTACCAGCAGATCCTTTTAAGTTTAGGCAAGCCCTTTTTGCCCTTTTTTTGGCTTGAAGGGCAGGAGGTGGCAAATAAGAAGGAGAATCAGGTTTTTGGCTGGCCTGACTACGCTGATGTTGGTGAAGATTTGTCTGTCACAGTTATTTGCAGGAGTTCACTGTGCTCTATAAGGGCAGCAAAATGCCAGGCGCATCTGTGTTGTAGCTGCCACAGTTTAAAGTTCAGCACTGTAGTGAAAACTTTAAAACTTTTTTTGCATCCCCAGCCTCCCAGGCAAGGGTTGACACAGCACGTGTGACAGAGATGCAAGTCCTGCAGTGCGTTACTGCTGGTATTCAGCTGGCAACAGGTTGGAAGACATTGGTCAGAGTAGAGCAATGGTGGGTTTTAACCTGCATGTCAGGTACAGCCCCTGCTCTTAAATATTTGATAGGAGGTAGACAGCAACAAATGGTTACGTGGGAATGTGAGAGGCATAAACTTTGTTAATTTGTATAGTAGTACAGTTCTTATCCTAAGGCACGTGAAGTCTGGACTCTCTTCACAGATCTGCTACAGGCATTCTCTGACACACAGGAAAAGTTATTTCTAATGGGATTAAGGTAAAATGGGTCCCACTTTACTATGTGTGTGTTTAAAAGAGACACCCTAAGCAGAATTAAATTCAAAAGATAGAAACCAGCACTGTGAAGGTATAGTCCGTCTGACCTACCTTAGCTATGTTGTACAATTTAAATACCTGAAGATCTTGAAACACTTAGATAATTCTGTACTTGAACTATTTAAACATGCATCTTGGACCATAATGACATAATGCTAATAGTCATCTTTACGTCATTCCTTTATTACCTGTGCCTTCGTGGCTGTGGTAACTGTATTAATAGGAGAATATGAAAATAGTACATTGTGTGTTTTTCCCATCTTAGGATGTTTCCATAAATACTAAAATGTTTGACAGCAAAATACCAATTAAACAGCTTGTATGCTTTCCTGTGGCTATGACTCCTTTATCACTCATTTCTGTCACTCCCTGGAGTTTGCTAGCACTGAGTTGCCTTTCAGCAGAACAGGAAACTTCAGGTTAGCTGATATTCCAGGTGTGTGTGTATAATTCCCCAAAGTGCTGACAACTCTGCTTACAATTAGTGGTAATGGCAATGAACTTACTGGCATTTCCTTTTTACCGCAGCTCTGCTGGGGCAGGGAGTTGCTGTCATTCAGAATGGCTCGTGGTCAGGCAGAGAGCAGGGCAGAACTGGCCAGACTCGTGGGGGGAGATCTGGTCAGGACCATTTTGGCAAGTGACAGGCAGGAAGACAAGTTCGTCTGCGTTAGGTGTGTTAAAGTCTCGGAGGTAAAATGTGGAGATGCAGCAAGATTGTTAATAGATATTTGTGATAGCAGAACTGTTTTTTGTACTGCTTGAAACCAGAGTTTTCAACAGGGCTTATTAAATACACGTGGCGCTTTTCCACAGGAATATGTAATCGAGGCTGCTTGGGGTAAGTGTGGCTTTTTGGAATGAAACTGTTTAAAACAACCCAGCCAGTGGTGCCAGTGGCTTGCAGGAGCTTCTGAGTTAAGATCTCCAGAGATATTTTAATTTTTTTCAGCCTCTGGATGAGACGATAGCAATATGAGCTACCCCTTTTCTAGTGCTTTGTGCTAACCAGGTTTCTTCCGTTCTTTTTTTGCTGTGCAGAACGAAAAAAACAGCACTGGAGATCAGGGTTAGCAGCGTGAAAGATTGTGCTCTAACCTCATTGCTGTACTTCACATAAAATGTCTATTCAGGAGAGGCAGCTGGACAAGGAATAACATCCCAAGAAACCAAATTTCCCAAGGGAAAGAAATACTGTCTCAGGACTACCTTCTTGGAAGAGAGAAGAAAATATTAAATAATGTTTGTTAAAATATACTTTGTGCTCACAAAGTTTTTTTCAGAGTAACCCTAGCCATTTTCATGGTATGTTGCTCTCTTGTTCTAAAATCTTTCAGAGGACTCCTACTTAAAATGCCCTGATCCAGTCCTGTGCAAGGCAGGAAAGTTTCTAATTTTGTGGTATCACTCATGAAATAACGACTTACTCAGTGGGCATGTAGAGTCAGTTAATATCTCTGCATGCAAATGCATGCTTAATCTTAAAAAATAGAAAAAGAGCAAAAGAGTATATACTTACTGCCTGAATGCATATTTGCTTGTGTGTGTATTTAGAGTCACGTATGTTTTTAAATACAGGAAAGTGCTTTCTGTTCTCTACCAGGCAAATTCCTGGTACTCTTTCAACCTTGTTTGATTAAAACAGCCTTTAACCTGTGCTTGAATACCTGTTTCTTAAAACAACCTATAATTCATTCCTGCAACAAGATTAGGAGAACTTGGGGTGTGACAAAATTGACATGTAGCTGCCTGGAAACCTTGAGGGAAGGAGAAAGAAGGAAAGACGACTGAAAGACAGTGAGTGCAAAGGCAGAAGCTGCAGGGCTGGAGTCTGGTTGCAGGGCTGGCTGGGGAGCTGGCAAAAGTGATTTCCAGGCCTGTTGTTTATACTGAGACAACTCCATCTCTTTCTCCCTTGTGTCAGCTTGCACAAAGAGACCTGCTGAAATTTCAGGCTTTTCTTCCCTTCCATGGGAGGAGTTGGGGAGGACTTGGAGAGACCTTGTCATCCTCTGTGCCTCCTGCTATAAATTCACTTGGACTGCCACCAGTTTGTTCCTATCCCCCAACCAATGTAAAAATCTGTTTTCACCTTGCTCCCTGCCTATGTCTGCTTGTCACAGATTAGCAGCATTTGCTCTTGACCTTGTTTGGTTTTCCTCTTCCCAGTGCCTGTTATAGTTAGCGGCTAATTTATGGAATATCACTTTAATAGCCAATTAAAGTGCAACATATTGGATGATTTGGTTTGGAAGGACCACAAAAAGCAAACGTCTCTGCCATCAGTGTGGACCACCTGGTGCTAAGAAGCCAAAGGGAGCTTGTGATTTCTGTTTATTCAAATTCTCACTTGTTTGTTTTTGCTTTAGTTTGATTTATTTGATCCTTGCTTTTGGGGGGTTTTTTGTTGTTGGTTTCTTTTCTGTTGTTCACAGTGTTTATTGCCAGGTTTCCTTTCGGGATGTTCTCTGCCGTGTGTGGGTGACGAGTTAGCACGGCATGGTGTGTGTGGCTGCACAAAGTCACTTTGTTTGTGTCAAGGCCAGTGATGGCAAAATGGTGACATGTGTGTCAGAGCCAGCACCTTCTGCTGGTGTCAGCAGTGGATAGCCTCACTCATTCCCATCCACCCTGCTGCCACCTGTACCACAAGCTGAACAGGCCCTTGGGACAACCAGGGACCTGCAAAGGCTGTAAGGGGAGAGGAGAGAGGATGGGGTGGTATCATCCACTCTGTAACTGTCAGGAGCTGGGATTGTGGCCCATAGCATGGTTGTAGCAACAAAAGATGGGGCTCTCCTGAAGTTACTGCTGTCAGGTTTTTTAAAATTTGTTTTACAGCAATGTGTGGTAACTGATTGTACTGTGTGTGCACACCAATCCTAAGAAATCATTCTTCCCTTAAGTCGCTTGCAATTTAAATAAACAGGGCAGGCAATCTGAAAGAGGTAACTGGGAGTCAAAATGGAGCAAGGAAAGCTGACCAGACCAGTATATTGCACAAAAGATGGGGCAGAGCTGAGATCAGATATCTGCCTCCCTGGGGCTTTTTTACCTCATGATCATCCTTCCTCCTTCCATTTCCCTTTCCTCTGATCTAAAGATTAATTGTGCATTGAAATTATAACAAGAATTTGCGATGTTAAGAATCTGGCAAACGGAAGGGAAAAAATCCTCAAGGAAATTAGCAGTCCACAACCATTGTCTGTTCACTGGATATAAATGACTAGGAACTTCCCAGCCAGGGAATATGTTTTCCCTTTCTTTTTCTGCAGCCTGCGTTATCCTTAGCTAAGCATATTGTAGCATGTTTGTCTCCAAGTCCATGTTTTCATCGCAGAAATCCCAACCCTGCAGAAGTCTGTCACGGGGCAGAAGTTCTGTTTCACCCTTTGTGCTTTAATACCCAATCTCTGCGCATAATGAATGCTGAAAATACATGCTTGTTCTGCAGTTAGCATGGAGATAAGGCACCCATTGTAGCCTTCCTGCACCCTGGTCTGTTCTTGCTCTGGTTTGTGACAGGGATCACCTGTGACAGAAAAGAGAACACGTCACAAAATGCGTTCTGGAGCAGATTGCACAATGTAAGGAGAGGAGGTAGAGCGTGAAACAAAGACAGTCGATTGCAGCAAAAGGGATGGCATTAGGAGAAACTTCCCACCTGTCTTGAGCACATGGAGAGTTGTGGAATCTCTGTGGTGAGAAATTTTTAAGCAAGTCAATCATCTGTCAGTTCATTGTGCCACAGGGTGAGGAATAAACTGGAGGTTTCTAGAGGTGTTTTTTCTAGACATTTTCTTATGTCACTGGTAGTTCTTTAATATTTCTTGTCTCTCCTGGAAGTGAAGAAAGATTACACTCCACAAGGCTTCCGCCCATGGAATTTGGATGGTGGTGAGCACAGTCATGAACTAAACTGATCTGTTCAGAAAATTTTATTTTCCCTTTCATTCAGTCCAGGAAGCACATTCTCTGTTACTCTGAGGTCTAGGCAAGGCTGGAGCTTACCTCTGAGCTTTTGTTAGCAAAAGACTTGATTCAAACTAGCTGTTTCTGGAAACATAGAAAGAAAACAACCAGGAAGTGGCAGAAACCTTGGCTTCGGAAGATGGTGGAAAGCTGTGCAAGATTGTTGACTGCTCCTTCAGATACCTTCCTTCTGCCAGGCATGCTTATGACACTAGTCCCAATAATTAAAGGACTTTCTATTCCTTCAATGTATATAATTGGGAATGGTGAATGAGCTTCGTGTCTACCATCCCTTCTATTTTCTCAGTGCCTCTTGGCCTTTTCATGTCTCTTCTGCATTGCGTCAGTGCCTCCTGGCAAATTCTGTCTGTCTGTCTCTCAGATAGAGCCAAGTGTGTGTCTGGCCTTGAGAAATAATCATAAATTTTGTTCTGTCAGGAGGAGAGGCCAGGACAATCCAGTTGAGATTTGAACCTGTAGTTCAAGGTGTTTTAGGGATTTTATATCACTTAACCCATCCCCTCCAGGCATTACTTGTGTCTGACATGTAAAGCAGGCTGGAGGAAGAAGCAAAACAGATTGTTCCATGCTTCAGAAGAAGGTTATGAGGCAAGCCTGTGTCTTTAAAGAGAATGCCTTCTAATAAATGTTATCTGCAGAGAAATACACCAGCTCCTACAGAAGTAGTTAATGTTACTGCTTCAGTGTTGGCTTATAAAACAACTTTATCACCTCTATGACGATAATGATTAACAAACTGATTTACAAGGGTGGGGTCACAAAGCCATTTGGCAAATTTAGCTTGTCTCACAGTGGCAGTGATACTGTACCTAAGTTTTACAGTATTTTCACTACTTTACTTAGAATATTAAACACTTGTGGTGGTGCTGTTAAGCAGAGCAGTAGCAACAGATACTCCTCTATGAGGATAATAACCAGGGTTTTCTTCTGTGCTTCCCATGCATGAAGTAATTATAGGTCCAGGTCTGAGAGTCTGGAACAGTTGGAGACAGTTCTATCACCCTTCACAGTGTTTATTCCTTGATCACTTACCCACAATGAAGTGACAGTGTTCCTAGACTCACTGGTACATGATTCCTGTGGTTGTTGGCTGTCCCTTATGTCAGACTGGCAGAATATACGGATTTCTCTTGCTATTTCTCTTCCTGGTGTTTAAATATCCTTCATCTGTGGATTCTCCATTATCTTGGATCTTAATTCTAAAAAAAACAAAACAAAACAAAAACAAACAAACAAAAAAACCAAAAACAAAAACAACAAAAAAACCCAAAATAAACCAACCAACTACTGATTTTGCTTTCATTATCATATGTTGGAAATTACTCAGATTAGAGAATTCACTCTAACAACTATTTTAATCCAGAAACCCTTGACGTGGTTTAACATACCATGACACTTTTCAGAATTTGGACTTCTTAACCTTGGCAGTTCCTCACATCAAACAGAACAGTATATCTGAAAGCTCAGCAAGCTATATCCCCTTTACTGCCTGTCTTGACAATCCTCATATATGGGATTAAAGGTATTTATGATCTCCATACTACGTAAACATCTACTGCACTTTCAGAAATTGGTAAAAATGCACAGACAGAGTAAGCTATTTGATAACTCTCACGCAAATTCACAACATAGACTCCTGTAGGGACAGAGGTCTTACTCCTTACCTTTTACTTCTTAGCTGATTTAGATAGCATTGCTGACTGAGCCCTGCCCTGAACACAAGCACTGGCTGCGCTGAGAAATATCTGGAAACTGTACTGGTTTTTTTTCTCTCCTGTCCAAAAAGCTCATCATGTCTGATAGATTTTAGTGTTGGTTTGTGTGGCGTGATGCAAACAAAGGTTGAATATTTCTGTGGATTTGGGCTAATTCGTGGATGGAAAGCTACAGAATTGTTACTTGAAGCAACGCTGGATAACAGCTGACTTTTCTTCTGTTTCCATACATGCCTCCTCTAGTTCCCCCTAAAGCTCTTGTAATATTACCTCTTTGGGAGTGAGCTTGAGTTTGGAGGGGACTTTCATGCTTATCTTGTCTCATCAATATTTGATTACTTTTCAGTGTCACCCAGTCAGAGGCTTCTGTTATGTCTTTTCTATTTTGAACAACTGCCAGGGACTGAAACAAACTCTAATTTTCTATTAGGCTTTTCTCATGCATTTTTTTTTTTGTCTTGTTCTGTTTAATTATTACAAGCCGTGAGTTTAGATTACCATCTCTCTGGGTTAGAACTCTCACCAGAGAAGGTAAGTTCTGCACACTGTTACCTTGGGCACTTTTCTAGTTTGGTTTTTTTAATATGAAAACATATATATTGCAACACTGTGTTCACTACCTTGCTCTCCAGTGGGACTAGTTTGTGCAACCCTCTTTCCTGAGTATGTTCTCCTACAAGGAATCTTTGTTGACTGAAAAGTCACTTGGCACCTCTCTGCTGCATGATTTGGCTGAGGTTTTGGACCCTCTATACTGTGCTGCACAGGAGGAGGAGGTTTAGTGGTAAGAGTAGGGCTGGGGAGTGGGGGCCTTCAGAGGTAGACTTCTGCCAGCATTGTGGTTGGCCTGGAGAGTTTGGATGAGGGATGGGTTCAGGAGAGAGCTGTAGCTCAGTGTGTGTTGGAGGTGCAGGGCAGCGTCTGGGCTCAGGAATGTGTCATGGAGATAGGTCTCAAGGATACCAGTGACAGTCCCTTGGGCAACATGTGCTGTTCCTGGAAGTTGTCTGTGGGCAACGTCCCTGTTGTGCACATAGTGGGCCACTGAGAAGGATTTTTCTGCCTGTGGAGGATGCTGTCGTCTGTGGCCTTTCTGGTTCTTATTCCCTGGAGCCAACTGGCTGCCCACTTGTTTCTGAAAACATCACCTTGATAGAGAGAGGAAACTATGAGTAACTTCCAGGCTCTGGATAGAAGGATCAGGAAACCTCTGGGGACCAGCAGCCCTCCTGATAATGAGTTAAAATTTAACTATCACACTTTACCCTCATGGTCATATTAATGTGATGTATCCAAAGTGATTTCAACTTGTGCCATAGCCCCTGCTGCCTTTCATCTTCTCTGTCTTCCTACTGAATCAGGAAAAGCTAAAGCCAGTGTATGTCCATTGTGTCTCCCCACCGCCCAATGTGCTCTCAGCTACTGGTAGCATTGGCTTGTCTGTTGGCATTTGGCAGTCCCTGTGTGTCCTGTGGACCTCAGTTGTACAGGACATAATTGTTTCTTTGGATTTATACTGCTACCCAACTGACCAGTAGCACAAATATATACAGAGGTTTACCTTTATTCATAACTTGGACTTGTATGAAAAGCCTCTGTTCTAGAAATGGTCTAAAATAATTGTCCCAACACCCCTTTGGCATGTTTTCAGATACTCTGTACCCCTTTAGTTTCTCCCACTGCTGCAGACAAGTCTCTGCCTTCCTCTCCTGCTTGCCAATACCACCCCAGCTTTTCTGAGCCAGGTGCAGGAGGGTTGGGGCAGCGGGGCAGGCTGCTGCTCCTGCTGCCTCTCCTGGCTTCTCTTCTCTCCTCCCTGGCACCTGCATCCCTGCTCTGGCCAGAGGGATGCTCTCGGCAGTGTGGGCAGGGAGGTTCCTCCACAACACAGTTTGTCCCATTTAGGGTGAGGGAGATGTTAGTGTAAAAAGTAGTGTTTGTTGGCTTAAATTGTAAGTGCTTTGAGGGCAGGGCCTGTCTTTTATATGTGTACATGTGGGTGTGTATTTTTATACAGTTCCTAATGTTCCTTCCTTCAGTTAGGAGCTGCAGTATGTAAAGCCACAACTTTCTGTCCTGTGGTAGCTTAGAGAAGTATTTTTCCAAATCCACAAAGGTGGACAGTGACTCTGATCTGAACACTGGGGCTATTCAGAGCCACAACTTGCTTTGGGCCTCTGAACACAAGTATTTTCCTCCCTTTGTCACCAAGCCGGGTACCCCAATATATTGCAGGTGCAGCAGTAGTAAGCTAAATGTCAGAGCATGGCCTCATGTCCAGAATCCTTTTGGGGCAGGTTCCTTCACCAGGTTAGGAAGAGAAAGCTGTATTGCCCCCTCCATCAGTTGATGACCAGTATGACCTCATCATTCACCTTTCACTCTTAATTTTGGACAACAAAACAATTGCTTGCACTTCAAAGAATTTGGATTAGAAAATGTACCTTGCTCTTCATGTATGCTATAGGTAGAAGAAAATTTGAACTCAGTAAAGTTTTAATTTGTTTTAAGCTTGATGCTCTTTTTTTAAGAGGCAGGAATATATTTTTAAGTCTTTACAGGTGCATGTTGAGGCTGTATTATGTTACAGGGATAAGCCAATGGTGAAATTTTTGGTTTCTGTTCCTTTGGCATAGTGTTAATTTAGTTTTGTGCTAAATTTCTGTGTTTCTTATGAAATATTATGGACTGTTCTGCAGCTTGTAGTGTGTGATTTCACAGTTTCTCTATTTTGTAAACTGAAATGTCCTTAGGAGAGGTTCGGGTCAAAGTTTAGGAGTGACTCCAACAGTGAGAATAGACGTGTGCCAGGTTAGACTGCATGGGGGCTCCATCTCTGAAAGGCTTTGGTAACAAATACAGCCATAAAGAATGACATAGATGTTACTGGTTCTGCCAAGACAACCCCATGAGGATTTTCTCCCCTCCTCCCAATTTCCCTGATATCTGGATAAGGCATTACAGTTGTTTAACATGTTTCTATTCTTTAATCACTTGTGTTTCCTTGAAACTCAAGATCAGATTCCAGCCTCAACTGGGAGAACATCCTGTGACTCTGCCATTGTGGTTCTGGATTGTCTAAACTGACCACCCTGGGCCTCCAGCTGTCACAAGAGGGTGCTTAGTTGCAGGAGAAGTTTTGACACCTTTGATTATGTGTCCTCCTGTCCTTTTCCCAAGCCATAAGGCACTCACTAGGGAAGTGTTACCATAAACTCTTCTTGGGGATAGCAAGTAGAAATCTTCCTTTTTGCTTACCAGGGTAAATGGAGATGAGGATTTTATTCTTATTAGGTACAAACATGAATGACAGAAGGCTGCAAGGAAAAGTCATATCCTGTGCATAGCCTTGAGATCTCTGATGAAACAAAATGACACAAAATTTACAGATGCTAAAAATAGTGATAACATCAGTTTGATGTTGCATTTTGTCTTCCTCCTATAATACAGTAAAATGGCCTGTAATTCACATTGTAAAATTGGCATGCATGGCTCTTTGAAGATATCACCTTCATTGTGTGTCTGCAGTGGCCAGTGTTACAAGCCAGCCCACTACAGTGCTACAGCGAGCCATACAAATAAATAAATAAACAGGGACAAATAACACCAGCTCCTTGGGGGCAGCTGCCCACTCTCAATCTGTCTTGCTTAGGTTGTGAGCTCTTCAGCATAGGAAACCTTTTGATTCTTGTACAGACTTAAATTCATCCCTGGTGCTTAGGAAAGTAATTGATTATGTTAATTTTGTTTATGACATTATATGAAATGTGATTGATTCAGAGATCTAACTTTTAAGACCTTGCTGACAGTGACATTAGTACAGGTTTAGAGAGTTTGTTTGCAGCTCCATCTTCAGCCTGGCATTTTAAGCCAAACTTTTGTGGCCTATGAGAGGTGGTGGTTGTAGCATAAAAAAAGGGTTTGGAAAATACGTACATATCATGGTTTATTTGTTGTCTTTGTATGCATATTTCATCTGTTAGTGCTAAATGGCTTTTTAGAGGGCGATTATAGCTATGTCACTAGCTGGGTGGCTTCACTGTTTATTTCTTCCTGCTTGTTGAATGCTATTGGCTTCCATGTCTTTCCCCAGCTCCCACCTTGTTTGGCTTTCAGACCCTCTGTAACTCTGGAGTCTGCAGGCAAAAAAATTTCTTCCTTTAAAATTAAAACCAAAACCCAGCCTAGGGGAGCTGAACTAACTTCTGACCATCTGCTAGAAGGTCAGTAATATCACTGCCTTGGTCTATGGCTTCATTTCTTCATTTTCGGATTTCATGGAGCAGCTTCTCTGCATTGTTTATATTCTGGTTGAAGGGGATCTTCCTATACCCGGATGCAATAGGAACGTCATTTTTCCTCTAACATGAGCAGATGTGCTATCTGCAGTACTAGCAATAACATTGCTGCTTCCTGTTGTTGTAGATGTTGTTAGCAGACGAGAGCTGAAAGCAAAGAGGGGGCACATCTCGGCCCATGCCATTCAGTGCCATCAACATCAGCACTACCTATACACCTTCTTTTCCACATGAGTTCTTTTGTAGAGGCTATCTTGGCTAGTGAGCAGGAAGTTGCCTTGCAACACAAATTTGTTTAGTCTCTACTTTACATAGGGAAGGCGTGCTTCCAGAATCTCTCTTGTTCTTCTCTACCTTCACCTTCTCTTTCTCTAGATTCATTTACACGAAACCCAAATTACAAGCGGTGTGTTACCAAGTTTAGATAAGGGGTGCCTGAACTGAATTTGGCACACATTGAAATGTAAATCTCCCCACTTTTATGTTTCAGGACACAAACCTGTGTAAGCCTTCAATCAGCAATTATTGCATTCTTTTTCCTTTTTATAGGAGGTCACTGTCAAATCCCGTGACACATTTCTATCACTAATCTGGCAGGCTGCCTTTCAGACCACAGGAAGCCCAGCGGAGAAGAATATACACTTAGAGCCTTATTCCATCTTCATTATTGCCTACATCAGCAGAATTCCTTACAGTCTCTGGAAGTTTGATCTGAATGGAAAGTATTTTGCCTGAATAGCACCCCTGATTGAGGCATTGTCACCAAGTCACAAATTTAGATGAGTGTTGTGGCTAGCAGTTTAATCTATACTGCAAGGCTGTTTTTTCACACCAACACTGGGACTGCTAATCACTTCTAATGGTCTAGCAGGATTGTCTGGCTGTGAGGGACTTCTTGATTTGAGAGCTGGACACTGAAGTTAAAAAACACAGTTCCTGTTCAAGAGTTTATCTGAGAATTTATTCATTTTGGCAATGAGGGGAGTATTGTATTTTAATGGTTTTCAATGAAACACAACCTTTCTAGGAGGTTGCCAAGGAGGCAACCAAGGAGGAAAGCCAGGGTTCCATTCACAAAATATGCAAAAAAACCCCCTTGTGCGTTGGAGGAAAAAGAACAAAGACAAAACTGTAAATTGTGCATCAGAAATGAAAATCATAAATTTAAGGCAGTGTCCATGGCTGTCAGTCAGATGATAGTATGGAACACTTAACCTCTTATCTACTGTTTTGTGTCTCAGTATATGGGTGCATTGTTGTACTGAAAATGGCTACTAATTTTGTGTGTTACTGCCATAGTTACAGAGAGATAATAACTTTGGTTTTACTTCTGTATCATTGCCAGTTCTTGCCCACTGTTTTCACTTGTGATTTCGTGGAGCTATAGTTGTTGGGAAGTAACTTTCCTGTTGTTTTAACCAGCAGCACTTAGCTGCATTTCTGTATTAATGAATATTGTCTCAGTCCTTCAGGGAGTTCTAGTCACTTTTTGGGGGGTTCGTTCAACATTGTCTTCTCCTTATTTCAGGTTATTGAAGGAAAGCTGGCTCCTTTTTTGGGGAAGGTGATCAAGTTTGCCACCTCTCATGTGTACAGTTGCAGCCTTTGTAGTCAAAAGGGTTTCATCTGTGAGATTTGCAACAATGGAGAAATCCTTTACCCCTTTGAGGACCTTTCTACGAGCAGGTACTGTAATGTCAGTTATACATTTGACTTGTGTGTCGCATTCTTATGAATTCTCAAGTCTTGTGACCTCGAATTTAAAAAACTAGTGACCAGATCCCACTAACACACATCATTGGGCAGCTTCACTAGATTACTGGTCTGTGGAGGCCAGCATGAGCAGACTTGGAAATAGATGGGAAGAGCTACTTCCCAAAGCCCCGTAAATCTCAGAACAGCCATTCAAAAAGGGCTGAAAAGTCCTCAGTAGCACCACACAGAGTGATTTATCCAAAGCTATTCTGAGCTTGCAAAATATCCTGAAAAGCCAAGAGAGTTCTCTGGAATGATCCCAAGCATCTTTCTGGTATCTGATGTCACTGGGCCAATGATGTACTGGGATTGTCCATTATAAAACAATGACCATCTATTCTGAAGTGTTTTCCCCATGAAATGTTATGGCTGATTCTCTGCTTTTTCTGTGCATGCTCCTCTATGTCTATGTCTATGAAGTTTTTTTTAATGACATTGCTATTCCGAGGTGGCTACAAAATAAATACAAATGTATGCCAGTCCTAAGACAAACAAAAGAACCTTTATTTCACATTATATGGAGTACTGGGTGCCAGATCAGGGACAGCAGTTACATGGAAAACCTAGAAGCAAATGGAGGAAACCAGAGCAGGCTTGGCAACACAGCAGTGTTACTACTCTTTTTCAAAAATATCTTGGATTCTGAATAAAGGAGGGGGGTTGGTTTTTTGGGGGTTTTGGGTTTTTTTTTTAAACTCAACATAAAGACGGTATATCTGAGAGCACAGCATTCTTCCACAGAGAAGTACTTTTCTGGCTGTTTCAAATACAGTCATTTTAATTTGTTCACCAAAGTGTTCCATTGAAGGGAAAAAAAAAAATCAAAGAGCCACCTTTGGAAACAATCAGGACTAGCCTGTTAAAAGGGCTTCATTATGAATATGATTCCCCTGTGTGCACAAGGATGTTAAATTACAAGTAACCAAGGACTACTCTTCAGGGATTTTCAGCCTGACCTGAGTTTCAAAGACTGTTTGCACATTTTTTTTCTAGACTCTTATTCTAAAAAATGCATTGACAAAGCAGTGGACATAAGCTAAGCAAGGTATGCAGCTGAGCTCTGCAAATGGTTTTCAAGAAAGAATGTATCTAGGGTGCACAGTGAGATAGGCAGTTAAAAAGAGAGAGACCAAGATGACATAAAACATAAGATGTCTATTGAGACTGTATAAAAGGCGATTGAAGATATTCCCAAACGATTGATGAGACCATGTAAGAACATCTGGGAAGGCAGGCTTACTTGAAATGTCTGCGTGTTTGATTTGTCTTGGGGATTTTTGGTCGCAAAAACATTGTTGAGTGTATATTGTTCCCCCGCCCTTCAGCTGAGATTAGACATACCTTGCAATTACAGAGTTTAAAACCTTCTGGAATCAAATATATTTGTCAGCAGTTCAGTGAAAGCCAAAGGAAACTGCTCTAGCTCCTGGTTTTATGTGAATTAGAAGCCATAAAGGACATTTGTCCATGTTTCACAAATGTGAAGTCGTGGTTGATGTCATGCCAAAGACAGCAGTCTTTGTTAATGATTTTAATTAAAACACAATCGGCATGAAAAGTTCTCCAGTGTTTCTCTTTCTTATTTTGTCAGAGGTCGTTCTCCTTACTCCTTTTGTACTCCTTATCACTAAACCTTGCTTTTATCCCCGGCATTTTCCATTTTCCTTCCTAGTCAGTGTTCTCATTACTGCTCATGTGTGCACATGCACCTCTGTGAAACTAGCCAGATTATTTCAGTTCCCTTTTTTTGCTCTTTTCCACCTTCTGGCTGGAGGCAAGTCATGCCAACAAAGGAGCTGGTGTGTTTTACTGTTCCATCAGCTGCAAAGCAGTGAGGGAGAAGGCCAGGTAGAGGGGTTTTGTGCTCGCTTCCATCTCTTACAGATGAGAGAGATTTCTGAGGTAGGTGCTGACCACTGCAATGACAGGTGTAAGGTGAGGAGGCTCGTTACGAATAAGTAGAGAGTAACCTGTGACACATGGATCGGCAAGTCACAAAAAGTTCATGTGGAGACTTGGAATTATACCTGACATCTCTGATGACATCTTCAGCTTTCCGTTAGTTAAGTGTCATACCGAGCTCTGAGTAAACAGCTCAGTCTTGCAATTTAGTTCTACTATTCTGAGTCTACAAAGTGTAGTGAGAATCAGCGATTATTCCCTTTCTCCATCCTGGTTTTCTGTAATTGCTGCCTACAGCATAGTATTCCCGTTTGTTCTCAATACTCAAATACAATAGACTGCCAACTGCCCTGGCTGCAGCTACTGAGTCAAGGAGGAAAGAGCAACTGAGCTCTGAAAAACGTGGTTTTCCTTCCTGCTTTTGAATGTTGCTCATTCACTTCTGAGCATGCTACTAAATCTACTCACCACTAGTGTGGTGAGTAGGACTCAGGAGGTGATCATCCCACTGTACTTAGCACTGGTGAGGACCCACCTCCTGCACTGTGTACAGTTTTGGGCCCTTTACCACAAAATAGACATTGAGGTGCTAGAGCTGGTCCAGATAAGGCCAACGAAGCTGGTGGAGGGTCTGGAGAATGCATCTTATGAGGAGAGGCTGAGGGAGCTGGGGTTGTTCAGCCTGGAGAAGAGGAGGCCGAGGGGAAACCTTCTCGCTCTCTACAACTACGTGAAAGGAGATTGTAGAGAGGTGGGGGTCAGTCTCTTCTGGCAAGTCACGGGCGATAGGACAAGAGGAAACGGCCTCAAGTTGCACCAGGGGAGGTTCAGATTGGATATCAGGAAAAAATTTTTACACAGAAAGGGTTATTAAGCATTGGAATGGGCTGCCCAGGGAGGCGGTTGAGGCACCATCCCTGGAGGTATTCAAAAGACGGGTTAACGTGGTGCTTAGTGACATGAGTTAATGATGTATTTTTTATCAGAGTTAGGTTGATGGTTGGACTAGATGATCTTAACGGTCCCTTCCAACATAGACAATTCTATGATTCTATTAATTCTACCAGCAAACTGGGCTGTTAGGTTAGAAATACTTGAAGGCGGGTGCCTGACAGCTTTTGCAAACTTCACCTCCCTGTTGAATGTTTGAAAAGTGAAGTCTGTTTGGGGTGTATGTGTCTGTGTTGAGAAGACATTTGTTTTTCTGGCTACCCCTCTGACCTTTCTCGCTCTTTAGAGAGAAGAATGACAACTGTTAGAGAAGCCATTACAATTCCAAGGTGGTTCTCAGCGGGCTGTTAACTTCTCCACCTTCATGGTCTCTTAGGTCAGCTTTGAGGTGGAGAGAGTGCTTCTCTCCAAAATATTCTCAGCAGTTTCTGTAGCAGTCATCAGTAGGAATTTATGAAGGATAGTTCTTTAGATAGATGCAGCTGAGAGAAAAGGAGGGCCCCTCTTGAGGGCTGGAGTTTTCTCTTTGGTCAGGTTATTTGCTGGAGAGTCATTTTTGTCAGTCCTTGAGCAAACAGAGTGAATACCTGGGTTATGCACTCCTCAGGGTTTGAATACACATATATTACATACCCTTCTCTCACTAATCAGCATGACACATTCCTTTGTTGGCAAACGGTTCCAAAACAAACACAATCAGTTCAGTTAATTAGCGGGTCTGTGGGCTGTGCTTGGCAGGCTCTTTACATCCTGCTCAACAATACAGCGCTACAGTTTGCTGCCTTGAATGTAAGGGTGGGCTCACAAAGTCATAAGCTTTCTAATGATACTTCCTTTCTGTGGCTTTTCTTGGGAGGTGGCCATTCTGCACAGAGCTTAATGAAAGCTGTGATTCAGTAGTTAAACAATTCCTTAAAAATCGTCCCATCCTTTTGGATGCCTATTCCATTCAGTTTGATTCTTCTGCCCCTCATTTTTTTCTTTTCTGTCTTACCCATATTTATGTAACACTTAATCAGAGTTCTTTCTAAATTTCACAATTTCAGCATATTTTTGAGGGCCTTTAAATCACAAGAACTATATTTAAAACCCCCTGAGCTAATTGCACATTTCATGGAGCAAATTGCCAGCTAATGTAAACTCTCACAGCTCTGCTTTTGCTGGAGCTGTGGCAAATTAAGCAACCTGAGCATCTGCCTCCTGTTTTATTTCTTGGACTAAATTTGCCCTGGGCTTAAATTTAGCAGATAAGAGCATAAAATTGTCATATTATGTCACTAATTCTAGTTTTAGAAGTGTTGTGAAATGAGTTTAAATATCCCTGGTTATAAATTGGCTTGTCAGAGCTATCCTTGCCCATTTGTTAGCAGCCAGGCACTGCCCCTCAGTTTGTTCTAATACTCCTTGTTCTTCATCAGTGTGGTGAAAAGTTTTTGTTACTTCCCCCTAAAATAAATAAAAATTAAATAGCAGAAGTGAAATGAAAATTCCTGTGTATTGGTACTGTTGTCTATAATAGGTGCCATATTTGTTTTATAACTGAGAACAATTTTTAACATGTTTTAAGGATACTGAGAAAAATACCATTGGAATGGGAATAGAATTATTCATCAAAAATATTTTCTGTCCAATTACATAATTAAGTAATTATAGTTATGGTTAAGGTTATTATATGCTACCCAGTGAATAAAGTTTTGGTCTTGACTGTGTCAGCATCCCACTAACTACTTTCACAGGCAATTTGTTGTGTTTTGCTAGTAAAGCTACTTGCTCGGTTAAGAACTATTTAGTCAATTCCTTTCCTTTTATGTGGTGTCTATAGATGTACACGAACCATGGAGAGTTGCTCTTTTGTGTTCGTACTCATTTATCAAGGCTAAACTGTTTTCACTTTGCGAAGTTAATTTGTTCTGCAGATCAGTTAAGACATGTAGAGACCTTTTAAGAAACAAACCAGAAGACCCAAGTTTAAAATAGACGTGCCACAGAACAGGCTTGACTATATCAGCCAGCTTGGATGCCTCTATAATCTGTGGCCACCATCCTGATAAGACCTATGAATGTACTTAACTTTACACATAGTGTGAAGTCTTACCAAAGGCTCTGAGACTGTGCTTAACTTCATGTGCATGCCAAAGTCTTTGCAAGGATACAGGTCACCGTGTTATGGATGCTCTGTCACTGGACAAAAATCGCTTTAAGCATTTGGGAGAATGTTAGACATAGATATTAGGTAGGCAGACTGAAATACATAGTATAGAGCATTTCTAGGAAATACCTGGCCATACAGGTCAAAGGCATCACTCAAACTACATAATTTTCCCACTTGCTTTGATTAGTTTGTTTTATGCTAGACAGCCTTTCCCCTGAGCTAGCCATGTTAGTAGTTTAGTACCTAATTTTTGAAAGAGCATAGCTTATCAGATGTCAATAGTTGATTCAAAGCACCCTGAAGTGATATACTCAGCACTTTCTTTAAAGAAACTTAGGCACTTAGAGTAGATGCTAAGTTCTCTTGATAATTTAATTTCATCTGAATCTGTCAAAACTGGTCAAAATCTTCTGGCCTAGAAGTTCTGGTTTTTGTATGTGCAGAGTTGTGCAGTAGTGTTACCTAGAATACATAAAAAGGAAGAGATAAAATGTACTGGGTTTTTTTCATCAAGCACTGTATTTTGGAACTGAGTTAGCTTCAGAGGTCAGTTTTACCTGACTCGTGTCAGAGTGGTGTTAACTAGAATGTTTAATGTCAAGGCAGATGATTATTTCAAGCAGGAAGGTCTCTGCCGTGCTGCCTCGTGCTTTTCCCTAATGGCTGAACGTCAGACATTTCACTTCCACTTTTTATTTTGCAGCTTCTCAGCTGTGCTCTCTTCCTCACTCTAGATATTTCCAACTTGCCAATCAAGATCTTTTAATTCTTCCTTCACCTTCCTCATGCAAATTCCCCTTTTAAGACAAATTTCTTCATCTCTTAGACACGGTTCCTTGTAGACCAGACAAGGGCTTTTCAGTTGCTTTTTAGCCCATGAAAGCCAACGCAGCCAACTCTTAAGTGCTCAGAAATTCTAAGGTTACTTAATAATCTTGTTGTTTATATTACTTAATTTTTTTAAATGTAAAGGTAAAAGGGCCTAGGTCCAGTTCATGGCATGGCCACTAGCAGAGGCAGAGGATATATATGTAAGCTATGAAAACACTTGAATCTCTGTGATATCTTGGCCTCTCCAGTGGTTTGCAGGTAGGGGATCTACCATGTGTATGGCTTTTACCCATTTCCAAAGTGACTTGGCTCCACTGAATAAAGTGTAATCATGTGAGTTTCAGATTAAATGTTTTAATACTGATTTTCAGTCTCTTTACTGATTTCTTATGAACTGCTGTGAAAAGGCCATGTTACTTGGATTGAGATCTCTGAATTTAGACAACTTGCGAAGTGCAGTGCTGAGGTCAGCAGTCAGTCCTCAGTTCTGCCGTGCTCCGGTGCGGTAACTCAGCCTGTCTACACAACTGTCCTGGGAGGATAGCAGGTGATTAAATCAAACTCTGCTTCTTGTTCAGCCCCAGCCCGTAACAAATTGTTCTGTGAGTGCCCAAAATGAAGGCATCTTCTGCAGTTTCTCTAGGTCTAACAGTGGAGGAATTGATGCTGAGGCTTCTTCCCACTGATGGAGCACTGATGGTTTTCTCTCCTGTCCAGTGAGGTGCCCACTTTTCCCTTCATTTGTGAGGTTTAGTATCTCTGACCACTTTGCACACCTGTTGGATGCAGTTGACCTTGGCAGCGGGTGCCAGCATGACATGACAAGGGGCAAGGGACAGCACAGACAAGGAGGCACCCAGAGGCAAGTCCTGGGTGGCAGAGCCAGGAACAGGGGCTTATTCATTCATCTTCCTCTCCTGCCTGAGGTGCTTCTCCAGCAGCTCAGTCTAACCCATGCTGGGTAAAAGGAAGCAGACCCTGGTCTCGCAGTGTTCTTGCAGAGACACTGTAGCTTGTCATTTGGCCATCCTGGGGTGGCATTACTAGAGCAGCAGTGGTGGTCTTGACCACAGATGCTGTGACAGGCTGTGTTTAGGCTGGTCCCTGCAGCTGTTCCAGAGGTGTGAATTGCGGGTGATTTCCTTGGTGAGTCCCATCAGTGCAGGTGGTCAGTCATGTACACCCCTTGCTAGCTGCTGCAAGTAACCCCCTCGATATCAGTTCCCCCAGCACACAACCTGGGCCCGTAGTTGGCAGTTACAGTTATTTCTGCTGTTTCTGTGCCCTCTGGCACCAGCCCAGGACCCAGCTATGCCATCATAAATTAGGGGTGTCTTCAAGCTCTGCTCCATATCATGGGTAACCCCCATCTGATGAGCATGTATATGGAAAGGAAAACTATGATTATGCTTTGAGTCACCGCTGGCTCCCTGAACACTGAATTAATCATTTAGAGTGAATTTCAGACATTTGTAACAATTTGAGGGGCTGAGTAGTGAGGGGTCTGCTCTAAATTTTGTTTGGACTTTTTTTTTTCTTCTTGAGAGGCAAATTTTTCAAAAGCAAATCTGAGGTAAAACCAGATTTTTAAAAAAGCAAAACCCTATGTTTAGTAAAGACTGTGTGTCATATAAGGCATTATCCTAACAAGCTCCTTACAGGGACAAATCAATGTCATAGTAGTGCCAACTTTCCTCCATTCATTTACTACATGGGCGTCCCTCCCTAGGCAGGCTCCTGTTCCTAGGCAACTGTAATAATATTGCTGCACGTGTGTGTCAGGCATTGATCGCCTTTGGGACTTTTTTTGTGTTGTAAGTGAACACAGGCTAGTCCATTTTCTTTTTCTTTGTGTTCTGCTGAAGCCTCTGAGAGTTTTGAAGGGCGCGTCTGTGATATTCACAGCTGAGCAATTCAGAAATACTTGCAGACAGGCACACGTGCATAGTGTGGGACAGTGATCACACTGGAATCCCTAGGCAGGGCTTACTTCAGCTACTGTGAGTTGCTCGTGGGGTGTTTTTTAAATAGCCAAGCTACAGGTGGCTTAGTATTTTGGATGCGTGATGAATGTATAGCATCCTCTGAAGAACACATAATGAACAACCCTGTTTTATCTTGGTTTTACTCTGCATGAAGGGAAAGAAAAAACCAGGAAGCATGCTAGTCAATGAAGGGTTCAGATCCTTACTGAAATTCCTTTTAAGGGATTACTCACTTGAGCAAAGGTGTGCAAGGTTGGGCATGTAGAAAGTGGATTTTTTAAATGAAAAAATGAAAGTTAATGTATAAAATTACAAGAGAAAGGGTGGTGGGTGAATACAGTGCTGCAATGAGACTGAGGAGCTCTTCACCCTTCTCAGCTCTTCCAAGAGTTCCTGGCTGACCTTAAGCACACCAGTTCACCTCTCTTTTCCCACTTGCAAGGTGGGAATGGCTCTATGTCTGTCATCTGCTGTTTGTTCATTTCAGGGATGAACAGCATAACCATGAGCTGCATTGATTCCCCACTTGGTGTTTGGAAGGCAGACAGGTACAGCCCATGTGCACGGTACTGAAGCTGTCCTAATAAACCTCGCTAGTTCCAGCAGCTTCATCCCAGTCTTGACAGTCTGTCAACCTGTAAGGTTTCCATGAGACAAATAAAACTGTCTTTCAGATGACAGCCTGGGCCATCAGTTGATCATCCCTGGTTTATTTTGTCTACTTAAGGTGGAAGGTCTTGGAGGTCTCTGTGTTGCACTGCATTCTTTGGGCACAAGTACAGAGGGAAAGTATGAGTATAATCAATTGTGCGGAATCTAGAATTACTTGAGCCATAAGCCCATGAAATACATGTGGGAAACATGAAAACAACTTGCCAGAATTTACAGTTTACCAACTATTCATATGCAGATGTTTCAAATGCCCAGACTTAATGGGATATATTAACATTGTCACTTCCTCAGCATGCAAGGAAGGTTTTTATGCTTTTAATGTAGAAAGGCTTTTATTGTGTAACTTGTAATGATAATAATAAGAGCATGTCTGACTGTGGAGAGCTTTGTCCTTTCTCTTATACATGTTTCAGTGCAATTGAAAATTTTTAGAGGATTGAATAATTCTCTGCATTTTTGTTACTCTGGTCTTCAAACAAGTAAAGCGTCCTTAAAAAAATAAAACATTCTCTGTAGTCACAGCAGAAATTGAGTCAGTCAAGAAAGAGGAAGAAGAAGAGAGAAAACACTGAAAGAGAGAGGAAGCTATTTCAGATGCCTTCTTGGAAGACTAAATTTGCAATGTTCACCAATTCTTTAAATAATGTTTGAAAAATAGCAAGAGGCTGTTAACATGCAGTATCACAATATCATTCATTAAAGACAGAAATATGAAGGACCTGAATGACTTTACAGGCTCATGGGTGTACTATCCATGGTGTATGGAAGTCTCACAAAAGATGCAGGGATTTTTTTGGCCACTAGCCAAAGAAGTCAGGATTCCGAAATAGTACCTGAACTGTGAATTACCTGTGACAACAGCAAGGGTTAAGGAAGAGATAACTAAGTGTAGTGAACTATTATGTGAGCCTTTTATAGACTGCAGAACCGTGTTTCCCAAAAGGCAGGCCAAGATCAGCATTGCACCCCCTGCCCTGGTGACTGAGTATCTTTAGCAATGAGGGGATACCAGCATGCAGTGAAGGCTGATCCAGTTATCCTCTCTACCTGTCCCTGCAGAGAGCAATAGGCAGCTTCATTCCCCAGCTCAGATCACTGTTCTTCCAGGCTGCTGTTTTGTTGTCATCTGCAGCCCACAGTTGGGGCTGGGAGCGCATCAGCCCTCGCCAGAGAAAGCAGAAAATCGGTCTTCAGAGAAGCAGTCAGGGTGGACCAATGGTGACCATCATGAGAATGAGCCAATGATGGTCACGATGGCTGCTGGTGCAGTGGACTTTGAGATGCAGGGCCGTCTGTTTGCACTGCCTAACAGAGTGCTTGACAGTGTGGGACCCTTATCAGAGCTTCAGCAATTGCACCAGCTCTAATAAGCAACAGTACAGACATACCTTCTCTCAGTGACAATGGGAGAAGTGTCTTAATTTTTTCCAATGAGCTTATTCCTGAAAAATGAATTAATATTAATTTAAACGCCATTAGTCTTTGCTTCCTCTGCTGACAGCCTTTGGCTGGGGAGAGCAGATGTGCCAGCTCCTCTCTCATCCTGCTCCATCCATTTCAGTGGCAATTTTTTATGAGTTTTGTCACCTCTGTGCACACTGAGTGAGCATAGGGAGTGGCAATGTGAGAGCGCAAAATTACACTCCTCATCAATCATTACCCTCTAGCAACATCCAGGGCACTGTAAATTGCTGACTAACAAGGGAGAATTAGTTTGATAAAATCACCATTAGTGTCAGTTGAGAATGATGTAAAGTTTTAAAGACACTGCTGTCCTCTCTGTCTCTCCCTCATCCATTAATGTGACTGTTTGTGAAGATCCCAATCCAGCAAAGCATGTAAGCACATGCTTAATTGTAGGCAGATTGGTAATCCCAAGGAAATCGCTAGGATGTGAGTCCTAAGCATGTGTTTACATGCTTCACTGGATCGGGGCCATAACACACACTCTCTAAGCACAGAATTTATATATGTATCTCTGTGAGCCAGTTTCTTGATTTGAAACCAGATTTAGACTCACTAGCTTAGAAATACAACAGTCAAGTTTTACTGCAAGAGACCATAGTAGTTAGTAGATATGCAACATTATACTTAGCTTCTTTAACTTTCCTTTTCTTACTTGTTACTTGAGTTTTATCTTGTGCTAGCTAGAAAAGTGCCTCTCTAAGCCTCTGCATAGCCTTCTCAAAGCTTTGCAGTTACTAAAATTTAGACCATGTTTGGACCCATGCATAAAACTTAAAGTGCAGCCAAACTAGGAACAGTATCTTAAAACTTAGAGGTGAGATGCAGATGCAGGTAATATAGCTATCAGGTTGTGATAGCTTATGGACTTCTCTCAGTACTACAACTTGCCTTTTGGCTTCTCAGTGTTTGGAGTTTGTTTCTTCATGTTTTCAATTTTTCTTCACAGACTTGAAAGCGAGACCCTTATTTCTAAGGGAAAAAGCCCCACAAAACCAACACAACAAAAAAAAGTTCAAAGCAAACAAACAAAACCCCCACTGGAGGTATAACAATGAACATTTGGATCTCATATAGTTATTTGACTACAATGGCTGTGAGAAAGGAAAAGTGCGAGGCATTTCAGGACTTCCCACAGAATCACCAGGGTGACCAGTGCTCCTCATTTGTATTTCAAAATTGCTCTAAAGTTTGATGTTTTGTTGCTTTTATGATTTGATTATCCAACTGGAATCTAAGACTTTGTACCTCTGACACTGTCATCCTTTTATTTTGTCATTTGGTTACAAAGCTGTGGTGACTTATCACTACAGATAGTTATTTGCATTGAAAGGCTGACAATGTCCAGCTGTTTAGTTGTAGCCCACTCTGTGATCACCACATTTCAGTGCTCCACAGCCATCTGGAACTGGGGCTTGATCTGCTGTGACGTTGTATCCATTGCCCCAAAAGGAACCCAGTCATCTTGTTCAAGCAGTTTGTTTGTTTGAAGTCATAATATCAGATTTGAGAACGGAATAGCACAGCTTTGAATGCCAGAAGTGATAATTGTGACAATCTAGTCTGATCTTCCACTGGACACAGAAAGTGTCATCTACCTCTGTTTCACTTTTTGTGGAACAATTTCTTCTCCTGCTGTTGAAGTGGACTGTACTTTACTCTCCTTAACAGCTGACAACTGGAACTTCAATGAGGAACCATGTTGTATCTTGACTGTTGCAAATGCTGAAATATATCTTAATGGTAATGAATGCTGTTACTCTTCATTTACAATTCAAAGCAGCAAACTTGTCTTTCATAAAACAAAATCAATGTCTATTCTGTGATAGATTTGAATGTTAGTTAATAAGAAGATAAGTATTAATCCTTCTAAAAATTTTTGTCTGTGAAGCAGAAGTGCTGGGACAAATTCTCAGCAGCTGTAAGTGAATGCAAGTCAATTTTAGTGGTCCCGAGTAGCTTCACACCAGCAGAGGTGTTGGTAAACCAGTGTCTTTTACAGCTCCTCTCTCTTTTGAAACATAGCACTCTTTGAGTTAACAGAACTGTTTGAAGGAATATCTACTGCTCACAATCCATATAAAGCCCATGTCATGCACTGGTCCTATTTTGTTGTTCAATTTTGACACTAATTTGTCTTTGCAGGTGTGAAAGCTGTGGTGCTGTCTTCCACTCGGAGTGCAAAGAGAAGGCTGTACCATGCCCCAGGTGTGTGCGTAAAGAATTGCAGAAGAAGCAGAAATCGTTCTGGAAGCGACTGAATATGGATGAAAACTTCGAAGAGTCTTGCAACATGTTTGAGTTGTCATATCAGAACACATGAGCTCTGTAAGGTGGTGGCCAGAGTGAAGAGAATCCCTTTCCGAGCTGCCAGCTCAAGCAACTCCTCAGCTTAGCCAGGCAGAAATCTTCTTGCAAAATAATATCTGACCTTCTTCATCTGTGAATAACAGCTGCCAAAGCAGCCATAAAGCCTTGTTGGCTTCGAAATACCAGTGGCTAAACTGTATTTTGCATTGGAATTCCAGCCGCTAGCTCTCATACAAAATGTGGTTTACTTGAAATGCTTTAGGTCTAGCTAATTAAGCATCCAACTTTTTCTTTTCCACCTCTGGAGAAAACTTTTCCTCAAGGCAGAAAATATTTGCTGCCATGACCACATTATTTTTTATGTTGTTCATTTAGAATCAATGAATCATCTACTTATTTATATGTATAATTTATTTATTATAAAATAATAAATTGGCAGAGGATCTGGTGATCTGTTTCACAGAACCCAGTAGGGCAGGAATGGTTTAAAACCCACCTGCTCCTTCTGATGTGGACATGCAGTTCTGCTTCCTCATGTTTCCAGAGAGCCGTTTTTAAAGGATTGTTGCATTTACATGTCACTCCTCCCTGAGGAAAGAAAAGTATCTCCCATCAAACCTTATTGAGTGTGCTTGCAAACATAATCAATACTATAATCCTTTCACCTGTGTTTATCTATTTATAACTACCCCAGTGAACTATTCCATATGCAGATAAGCAGGGGGCTTGCTACTGTTTTTGTTCAGTGTTTCAGTCAAGCTCTGTCACTTGAAGTCCATGGAGTTTTACTCTGGTTATTCTTGATCTATGTAAGGCCACATCTTCATCTCCAGTAACATGATGTTGGTTTTCACCTCCTGCTAGTCTCACGTTTTACGACATTTTAAGTGGTTTTATTTTTATTTTGTGAAGTTTAAACGTTTCTCTAACCTGAACCTGTTAGACTGAGTCAGGAAAATGGTCTTGCCCACATTAGTTAGAAAATACCTCCAAAATTGTGAAATGCGAGTTTTCTGTGCTCATTTGCAGTTTGTGTCCTGCATTCTCTGCGAGCTCAAAGGGATTTCAGTGGTGGAGAGCAAAGCTCATTGAGGTATAGTTCTGCTCCACACACCTGGAACACAGGGAAGTGTTAAACATGTTAAATTATATATATTATGAAAGGGGAGTAAGTACGTGACAGATTTAACTGGGGAGATGTATGTCATCACTGGCAGTACGTTTAATTCACTGCAGCTTCACCTGAGATCCTTGTCCCTCCAATCCACGTTCTTATCTCTTTCTCCGGACCCTGCAGAACACCCTGGGTGTGTTACATACCTATGAAAGCATTCACATATATACTCACATATATCTGTATACAGAAAGCAAATATGGTTTCACAAGGAAAAAGCCAGTCACATGCATGTGCATTTTTCCTCTCTTCTCGCATAGGTTTGTTGAAAATGCAGAATATTGATCTTTGCTTCCTATATAATCTGCAGGCTGTTGTATTCAAGGCAGAAAGCAGTCTTGATCATTGAAGCACCTTGAAGTATTTTAAATAAAAGAACAGGGTACATCATGCTCACATACAAAGGTAGAATGCTACAATGAATTGCCTTATACTGAAGCATAAGTGGTTACCTTTTCTGGCCTCCACTCAAAGAAAGTAGCTGAATCTGAGCTTTCTTAAATTTGAGTGCAACTACTATATATATAGAAGCATGTTTATATCTGTATGCATTAGACAACCAGTGCCTTTCTTTTACAGAAGTCCTTCTCGCAGTGGGATTCTTTGGAAGGAAGTGAGGGTTTTTCCATGTTCTTGGCAAAGTAGTATAGGGATTCCCATATTTAATAAACCTGGTGAATCATGCACCTTTGTCACTAAAATTAATACTTCCCTTACACAGGGATGCCTCTGTCTTGGCGCACTGGGAAATGAGTTGCTTTTGGCTATCATCCTTAAAGATACAATGTTCCTTGCAAGTCCATTCCCAGGTGAAGAATTCCCTGCATGTTCACAAATGCAAACACTGGGGAAGTATTGTGGAATTAGTCATGCAAACAGGAACTGCTGTGGTACTGGCTGAATAAACAGTACGCTCCTATGTTTTTCAGTATGTGTCACTACAACTAGTCCTGTGGCAAAGCCAGTAGCTCTGAAACTGTCAGAATCTGGCAGGTACTATTTTGATTTAGCTCTAGACATAATGGTGAGTCATTAAAGAAAGAAAAAAAAAAAGTTGGTGTTTTTCATCTCATCATGCTCTGGTGTTTAACATATTTTACAGCACTGGTTTGTGTCCTGCTCAGTTTAGAGAAAGCTGCTTGTGTGCACTGTCAAAAACCCTATGGAGTCAAGGAAGCAAGGTTCAGACATTGCATACTATTAGTTACTTTGACAGACGTCCTGATCTCCACATTACCAGTCATGTGGGTGGTCAGATATTCTAGTTGAATTCTGGACTAACAACGTAGGCAGCTTTAGAGTTACGCTGGGTTTGTACAAGTATTACAGATGGTTTCTTTGCTAACTGAGATTTACAGGAAAAAGAAGGGTATGATGTCGGCAGAACTGTTGGGATTAGTCATGGGTCTGGAACCACTGCCATTTCTAACAGCAAAGAGCAAAAGCATATTGTTATGATACGCTGGCAGTGCCCAAAGCTTTATGTAAAAGGGTTCTGTACAGCACACATCAGATTAATTTCTTTAGAATCCAATGTTGTTGTAAACCAAACCAGTTCCTAAAATGGATACATACTCATTTCTACCTTGGAAGAGTAATGTAGCTTCCTGCAGTAGCTATAGTAGCAGAACATAATGTGGAAAATGCTTTCCTCTCAGGGTTGCCTAGCTCCTATCCAAAAAAAAGTTATTCCATATGAACAGGTAACATAAAGTCTTCTATTAGTGCATTTTGTAGGCATAATGAAAGGCTTGATCCTGCCCTCAGAAGGTGCCGATGCAATAGGAACAAGACCTGTTCATTTTTCAGGACAACCAGGCAAAAGAATAAACTGAAAGTACTGCTCACATTACTAACTCTCAAAAGACCCAGCTCTAAAAGGACAGTTCTCCCGCAAGAGCCATCTACAGGCAGGAAACTCGGCCTGGGATTCTGTAGGTGGTTTGGGTTCCAGACAGCCCTGTACCCCTTGCATGGGTGTCTCTACTGCCAGTGCTATGTGCTGGTCCCCACTGCTGCTCTTTTCCCAATCTGCAGTCCACAGCCTCCACAGGGCTCTGACCTGCAGACTTCTGGGTGGGCATGAGCTGGAAAAGTACCTGGGGTCTTTCCAGGTTGCACAACTCTCTCCGCCCACGTGGACAGGTGAAATTACATATTAGTCCTGCTAGTCTTGTCCCACCTATGCATGAAATACATTTGAAGAACAGCATTTCATTGTGAATCAAGAATAAAACAGGCTGTTTGTCTCCTTGACAGAAAAGGTGCTTTCATAGCTGGTGGAGAAGGAATTGATCTGTAGATCCAGTTACTGCTTTTGCCTGTACAGAACCTGTAGTCAGCGTGTCAGCGTAGAAGTAGGGCGCTTCGCTGCAATGGACTATAGCCTGACCGTCCACAACTACTTAGAAACTTCTCGTTTCAGTTTAGTTAGTCTGAGATTATTTTAATCTAGGGCACTGTAGAGATCCTTATTCAAGTCTCTTTTCCTATTAACCCTGACCCTCTAGCTTTTCTTTAATGGGGAGCAGGACCTACCTAGGGGATGCAAACCACAGCTTTTTTTTTTTTTTTTTTATATTATCAACCTGTAAAGAGAGACATTTGGATCTTTTATGTAGAAATCTTTCTCTTGCTTTTCTTTGTCTGTTTTAGGTGATGAAAAATGATGGGTTTGTGATGTGACACAGTATCCTGGCTGGCACATACCAATATGAGCTCGTTGCTGGGATGATAGGAATTGGCAGTTGTGAGGTTTTCCCGGATATGTAAGAGAAAGTACTTGTTGGTGAGGAGCTTGAGTTTTTCACAATGCTCCACAGGCTCTGATGGCCCTGTTAGGAGTGAGTCATCAAGGTACCTCTAAAGCTCTTTTTGTCAAGGTTTCTCTTAATATTAGGATACTGTGTGTATTATAATGAATTTATTATAATGTCTGAAAGACTTTTAAAAAAAAAAAAAAGTAGAGGATGCCTGTTTACAGTGAAATGGGGAAGGTGCACTGTTGTATTTTGCTTTTTCCCTGCAGCAACAAAAGCTATCAAGTTTCCTGGGCTTCCCCAGGTCATAGCCTGGATTGCAGCTGACTGTTGATCTGTATAAAAGAGATGTAATCAAATAATCATCATAATCTCATCTATTTTGTTTTTTTTTTTCGTGCTGCTCACCTGCAAGCCAGTCCCCTCTTTCTCTTACTGTCTGACCCTGTCTTGGCTCACAGTGCTGAGCTTACAGCGAGAGTTTGAGCTTCATAGCTCATTCAGTTGCTTTTGAATCAGTCGTGTCTGATCATTCTCTCCTTCGTAATTTGCCTTCCAATTTTCCCTTCCCAGTAGGAGTGCCTTACAGTACTGTATATTAGTGTCTATCTTCCTGGTTTGGATTTCCTGATTGAATCTGCTGTTCAATGAACATGTGGGCTTAAACACCTGTGGCTGTGCATGCTCTTTTGCAGGGGCAGCTCAGTAAATCACTTTGCTTGTTCTGCCCTCATGAAGTGAGCTTTACATGCTGCATATACCAGCTCTGAAGACACCAAGCTGCATGGAAACCCCTCACTTTTGCTCAATTTGGTGCCTTAAATTTTCAAAAGTGAAGAATTTTGTCAGGAATGCTCTGCTGTCATGCAGCATGTTTGGCATTGGAGCTCAAAATCCTTGCTCATGGCAGTTTCCATCTTGCTAGGAGTGGTGCCCAAAAATTTGTTTACTATCTGTGCTTTGAGAGGGAAATATGATAAAAGACAGCATGGAGATGGCATTGGGTTTTATTAGCTATATTTTGGAGACTAGCTGGGCTTCTCTTCAGCCAGAAATGTGTTTGTGTTTATGTGAGACGGTCAGGAGCTGTACATATATAATAATGGTAAGCACTGGGCATTAAAACAAGGTCAGGTCACGTGCCTCCTGGAGCCACTGGCTAGCCCATGCCACGTGGCAAGGGACTCCCATACGGCACTCCCTTCCCGTATGGCACAGCTGGGTCCAGGGCTCTGGGAGTGAAGGCATTTCCTCAAAGCTGATTTTATCTCAGACTGGTTCCCTTGAAGGCTAACTCGATGAGGATTTGGTCAGCATTACCTTAGAGAGAACGTTAACCTGCTTAAATTTTAGCATTATTTGCTGAAGTATGTGGCTAGCTCTTCCAGCGTATGTTAGCCCTGAGCACATGTCCGCACTGACTGTGATCTTTTAAGTCCACCTTTGACAGCAGCGATGCTGTTGCTGCATTTTAGCGGTGTAGTGAGGAGACAGCCCAGGTGATAATGTGCAAAGTCCTTCTTTACTTGAAAGCCCTGATGTGCATGCACTGGCTTGGGTCATATCTTAAAATGCCACTTTTTGTCCAAATTCCTTAGAGTGGCCACTAATCCAAGTCACAAAGATGCCACTTGTGGGCAGAAGTGTCAGTGGCTCAATTATTTATTTATTCACATGTAACCCATGCATTAAACCAATATAAATCTTTGAGTATACAGTTTTGTTTTGGTGGAAAAAGGATTCGTTTCAGTTTTACTTATGTACTTGTCTATCAAGTCAGTCTTGCTTAAACTGAAGTGTGTTTTCAGGCTGATACTTAATGGCATTGATGCCTGTGATACCAGTTTAGCTTCTGCCAGTCCCTTCTATACTTGAGCTAAGCAAAAGTAAGAAAACATGAGCAAAACGTGGTTGAAGGGTTTAAAGCGATAAAGGTGGCTTCCAAATCAACTTTAGTTGGTTAAGACAGCTGGAGGCTGGAGGAAACTGGGTGTGAGCAGCAGGGTGCAGTGGCTGGTGCCGTTCCAGGCAGCCCCTGCTTCCCTTCCCAATGGAGCACCAGCTCACCTGCAGCACTTCCAGTGGGTTTTAGCACCACTAGCAGCATACCCTGAGTTTTTGGAAAACCATTACCTGTGTGTGCTACTCTGTTAACTTATTGGCAGCAACATTATGTGTGTTTCATTGTTCTTCTGTTTGTTTCGGGGTTTTTTTTACATTTGACAAGGATTTTTTAAAATTATCTGCAACTACTAGGCAATAGTCTTAATTTATTATTGATGTGTAATAATGTTATAATTTAAGTTCAATGAGCTGAATTGCTTGTTGACACTTGAGCAGGGTTTATTTGGGTTCACTTGTGACAATACCAGAGCACCAGTCCCTCATGTATAAAGGCAATTCTCAATAAACACTAAAAAAAAAGTTACTCGTTCTTTTTAATTTGCCTTCTGGTGGGTACTGCATTATGGGTAGGACAAGTTTTGAAAGCATGCTAGTTTCCTTAAAAATGCTCATCTGGTGTTGAAAATCTTCCAAATCTAAGCAAATTATGATATCTACTGTTTCTGGATCTGAGCCAGGAGGTCTCTAGGAATACTGTCATTGACTGCATCAGGCATTGTAGGTTTAGATTCTCAGTAAAATCTCCTAAGTGTTTTTTGAAAGCCACAAATCCCTAGATTTATGATGATGATGAGCCTCAACAGCTCCCAGGGGAGCTTACTGAAAGCTGTTGTTGGGCATTTGTGGGTATGGAGCCCTTGGAAGGCACAGGGAGGCACAGAGATCCCCAGTGTGTGGCCCTCAAATGGAGCTGCCAGAAGGATCCAGGCTAAGGGCCTTGAATCCTAAGTAGGGGAGGCATCTCCCAGTTGGACTGAAGAGGCTGATGGAGCTGGAAGGGCCAGATTTTTCCCATGTTATAAGGGCTCTCCAACTGATGGGTGTAGGAGCAGGCATGATTCCTGATGTTCTGGACTGCTTCTTCCATTGCACCAGCTGAGGAGCTTCTGCAGCTCCCCAGAGCTATGTGTTTGGTGACTAAGGATTGAAGCACTGACACGTGGTAGAGTAGAGCTCCTGGGCCTCAAGCCCCTGCCTGAGGGTCCCCAGAGAAATCCACACCTACCCCCATGCCCTCATGGCCTTCAAAGAGAAGGATATATCACTGCATTCCTGCCCCTTCTCAGAAAGACCAGAAGTCTACCAGGAATGCCAATCCTCTGTACTGCAGGAACCTTTGGACTTCATGCCTGTGATGAAATCAGCTACAAGCAAGGAGTTAATGTTTGACTGAGACCACACAAGCTGCACAAAAAAATCCATGTGCAAGACCTTCTCTTCCTCCTTATTTGCTTTACAAGGTGAGCAAATTCCGTTTACGACATCTCCTTCCCCTTTCACTGCTACCTCCCCTCCTCACTGCAGCCTGTAAGAGATGGTGGGGAGAAAGCATCAACACAGACCAGAGACCATGGGGTCTAGGGAGACCTGGGAGAAGCGCTTTGGTTGGTTTCTTTGCTTTCTGTCCTCCTGTGACTGTACTTACACAGCTTCTTCCCTCCTCCTTGCCCCTTCCCAGCCCCTCTGTTGCACTCTGTTACAGCGTATGTACTGTCACTGAAATGAGCTGCTGAAGGGACACACTCCAGTAGCTGTCGTGAGCAACTTGGGGCTGGAATTTCAAGCAACCTTTCTTTAGGAGCTAAAGTGGTGGGATTTTTCTCCCGTTTGTGCATTGTCATTACCTGAAAGCTGTGTCCTCCAGTAAAACGTAACTCTCCCAGTGAGACCAGACATTGGCAGCCCTGCTCTTAACTCCTGCACGAACACACTCAAAAGCATGGCTGTTGGGGTTGTTCTGTTAACCATTTGTGTTAATTTACCAGATAGCCTTTAACACAGGAGGCCACAGAAAATACCAGTCAGACTGTGAATTGCAGCCTGCCCTCCAGGTCCCTCAGGAAGCAGTAGCAAAGTGGCATTTGTCTCTAATGGTGAGAGGGGGCACAGACTGGCACCCACAGCGTATCCACCCACCTTGTTCGTTTCATGGTTGATACTCTTCAAGCTGATGGGACAGGTCAGTGTTTCATAACCATATAAGCTTACATGTTTGGGAATGTTAGATCATGGGCAAATGTTAGAACCCCCGAAGTCCATCAGCCAGTCTTTCAGATTTTGTTCTTTCATATTCTCATTCCATGTTAAATGCTTTACAACAGGTTGACCCAGGAGAGTTGATAGTCTCCTATGGCCGAGTCCCATGAGTGTATTATGGCTCATATCACCTAAGCTTGCCAAACTAAACTCCAGGTCTTATTTCAAAGGTCAGCACAGTTCATTTTTTTAAAAAGTTACCTTTATATCTCATAGACCAAAATTAACAGTATTTGGTTTAATATGAGAAGTTGACTGGTTTTCTAAAAAGTGGCAGAACTGAAATGCAGCCCTTCTGGGAATTAAGTGGTGGTGTCCATGAGTTTATGAAGTCCTGAGGACACTGTCTAAAATAAATCTAATGATACAAGGTCCTTGGCCCAAACTCTGCTCCAGGTTAAAGGAAACGAGTGGGTTTTTTTCTTTCAACTTTTCCATAACATCTATGATACAATCCCGATTACAGTATAGTAATAGATTAACCCAAATGGAGCTAGCTTCCTCCTTCTTTCCTTAGGGACAGAGAGGGGCCTTCCAGGTCTGAAGCTTACCATACCTTTCATTGAAAGGCATGCTGAGGGCAACCAAAAATATTCTGGGAGTGTGTGTACATAGCTCTGGACTGTCTTTTTAAAATAGTTCTTGTTTAACTAAATACTCTCCAAAATAGTGGTCCCATCTAGAGGCCTGAGTGCCACCACTGAGAGGGTGGTGAAAAGCATCTCAGATAATCAGCTGTCACAAATAAAACCAGACAAAGTCTCCAAGGCAAGCAGGAGTAAATTCCAACCTTTTTAAGTATAGACAAATATAAAACTTGGTATTGAGGCTGTAAACATGCTAAAAAAATCATTCTGCTGTTTATACCAAGTGATTTTTGATTTTCTGTAATTGAGTTGGAGGCATTAGCCTCAAATATTAAAAATGAAATTGTGAGGCTCATCTGGAAAGGGAAAGCAAGAGAAGTTAGGTAAGAGCTTGTATTAAGGGTTGACCTTTCGTTGACTTGAAAGTTGACAGGTGTTTATCATGTAGGTACAAGATGATGTATTTAGAAATGAATAAGGATGAATTGTTAGTAAAGTTGAGTATTGTTTAAAAATAAGAAAGTGCAAGTTACTGAATCTGTGTAAGTAGTAGATGTAATCAGCGTGCATGGACCATTCACATGCACTAAAAGTTGTAAATTAATCTCATTTGTGACTGACGCTGCAGGCAGGTACCTAAAGCTGACAGTGACTAAGTCATGGAACATGGTGAGTGTCTCCCCACTGAATGGTGCCTTTCCCTGCAAGCAATCCCACAAACTTCTCAGAGCAGGGGGTACAGACTCCTGCGGGAGCAAGGTTGGGGTAAAAGAACTGAGACCCCAGCACGTACTATTCTGTCATCAGACATCGGCACGCAATTGCTTGTGACTCTGGTGGATGTTGTTTGTTGTGTACATATTGCAAAATGTCCTGTTCTGACTTGGACTCTGCACTTGTGAAGAGCACTCACCTCTGATTTAACAGACAGCATGATCAATCCTTTAAGCAGGTACAAGCTCTGCTGACTCCAATGAAAGCTGCCGTTTGTGAAATAACCAGAGCTGGGCTCTTGGTGTTTAGAGACGTGAGCTATGGCAGTGTATAAAATTGGCAGGTTCCTTGTAAAATGCAAGTGCATCTGGCAAAGAATTAACCCTGGGTGATAGCAGGTAAAAGAGGGCAAAAGTATAATAAAATATTGGTCTCTACTGTAGGTATTTACACAGTATTGACATTGCTAGCTGTGCTTAGAGATTTATGTCAACTGTTATCATGCTGTCATAAAACAATAAAGTACTTCTGTGAAGGGCTTAGGGCAAAGGGGAGGCAAAGAAGTCTCACTATATAAGGCCCTCCTCCAGCACCCATGGTAATCCATGGGAATGTTTCCATAGCTGTTGGCAGGAGCTGTGTGGAGGCCTGCTAGGGGAGTGCGAGCAGAAGTGGCTAATTTACTGTGGTTAGAGCGGGTAACTAGTCATCTTGTCTCAGGCAGGATATTGCCATCACCACACTGTAGAAACCTAACACAGCTGGCAAGTCTGCCTTGCAATCAGTGGAGAGAGATGAGGGTTCCTCCCAGAAGCAGGGATATATCCAAACTGAATTGTATTCTGGTGTTTCATAGACGTACTGACAAGGACCCTTAAAACCTGAGAGATGACATTAAGAAAAATACTGTGCTTGGGGTGCCCATCAGGTGAAAAGGACAACATTCCAGTGTCCCGGGATTTCTACACACCATACCCTGGACTCAGCACACTTTCAGCTCCAGGCTATTGCAGTGCCACTTCTCACATTGGGCTCACAGTAGGCTTCCCCTTAACATTTTGGCTGCAGGACCAGACTTTGCAGCTGAACTCGGTGTTTATATGTAGTGGACTAAACTGAAATGCCAGTCTCAATCAGTCAGAGCACCAGGGAGTGTAGATCCAGGCACAGGGCCTGCCTGTCCATGGGTCTGCAGTTACAGTTTGTCCTCCCTGCTTATTGTCTCTGCTCTTCATAAGGTTCTCACAATATTTCTTCAAGCCATGCTGATTGATGAGACCTGTTAGGTGAGCTGCAGAAAAGTATTGCTCTTCACTAGAGGTGGTTCCTATGTAGTTACTCCCTGGTTAGATGCCACTGCATGGGAAGGTATTTTCCTGCTTCTTTCCAGATGCAGGAGGTAATTCTTTTCCATCAAAGCATTGAGCAGTAGTGTTCCCCCACCACAGCAGTCCCACAGCTGTCCTGCAAGGGATGGGAGAGTTAACAGTTAACTGCTTTCCTGACCCTGCTCCGTTCAACACTTCTCAAAGATCAGCCAGCTTCAAAAAAAAAGAAGCATGTCTGTTGAGAAAGGACATTTTAGAACCCTTCACAAACCTGAGTGTTGCTGCCAGGCTGACTTGCCTTGCTTTTCCTATCAGGAACCAGAGTGCTCCACACCTGCTGGTCTTCACTGTTCTCTGACACAGGTGATATGGGCTGTTTGAAAAACAGGTGATAGGTGTTGATCACTTCAGCATCTGACCCCACATCTCTCAGCTGTCTAAATGAATGTTGATCCTAGGCAACTAGATGAGCCTTCCGTACTTCTTTCTTGCTCAGAAGCATTGCTTGTGTCATTTCCTGTCCCAGATTTTATCTTAAAAGCTAATGAGTAGAGCTGAAATCTGTCCCTCGATCAATGGATACATCAGCCTCTAAACTCCAGGGCTGACTTCACACTGGGGGACAGGTCTGAGAGTCCATGGGCTCATTCCAAGTGTGGGACTGTGTTGGTCCTTCCTTCTGAGTCTGGGGAGATGTCACAGTTACATTAAACATCTTCAGTCCTGTGGCACCTGATGTCCCTTTCATTCCTCTAGTTCTCAGCTCAGCTGCTGCTGAAGATGTGGCCCGGGTTCCTTTCCCTACTCCCAATGGCACCACAGGCTCGTACACCACAGAACCACCACTTACCCCAGCAGAGCACAGTAGGACACCCTGTCCTTGCACCCCACTGTTCTCGAAAAAAAAAGGGGCATTTAAGCTCAGTTCAGTCAGAGGTGAGCACTCTCTCACATGTGTACCCAGAGCAGAGCGCTGCGGCACCAGCATCCCCTTGGCTTTGTGTGTGATCTTTTCCCATGAATATCTCAGTGGTGTCCTCATCACATGAGCTCTTCAGCCTCTGGGGTGGCGAGACAGCCTGGGAGATTGAGATGACCCTTTTTAGTTTGCACATCTCTTGCTCTACACAGCCACCATTAAAATTACTTGCT
>VXBJ01007570.1:680484-721035 GCA_013400055.1 Nycticryphes semicollaris | reverse complement strand
CGGCGGCTGCAGGTGTCCGGGGCATGCGGCGGTAGGACGCGCGGCGGCGATGGGCGGCCGGGGGCTGCCGGTGCCGCTGCTGCTGGGGCTGCCGCTGCTGCTGGGGCTGCCGGCGGCGGGGCGCGCCGCCTCCAAGGCGCTGGTGTGCCAGGAGATCACGGTGCCGATGTGCAAGGGCATCGGCTACAACCTCACCTACATGCCCAACCAGTTCAACCACGACACGCAAGACGAGGCCGGGCTGGAGGTGCACCAGTTTTGGCCGCTGGTGGAGATCCAGTGCTCCAGCGACCTGCGATTCTTCCTCTGCAGCATGTACACCCCCATCTGCCTGCCCGACTACACCAAGCCGCTGCCCCCCTGCCGCTCCGTCTGCGAGCGGGCCAAGGCCGGCTGCTCACCTATCATGCAGCAGTACGGCTTCGCCTGGCCCGAGAGGATGAGCTGCGACAGCCTGCCAGTGCTGGGGGACACCGAGGTGCTCTGCATGGGATACAACCACACGGAAGCCACCACCCTGCCGCCTTTCTTTGGGAAGCCCACGCGCCCTGCCAAGGACACGGCCAAAAACCTGACGCCACTCGGCGGGCAGCGCCCCTCAGGGCCGGACTGTAGCCGGACTTGCAAGTGCAAAGCGCCCCTGATCCCCATCTCCAAGGAGTCCCATCCGCTGTACAACCGCATCAGGACTGGGCAAGTACCCAACTGCGCCATCCCCTGCTACCAGCCCTACTTCACCCAGGATGAGAAGACCTTTGCCACCTTCTGGATCGGCCTCTGGTCCATCCTCTGCTTTCTTTCCACCTCCACCACTGTGGCCACCTTCCTCATCGACATGGAACGTTTCAAGTACCCCGAGCGCCCCATCATCTTCCTCTCTGCTTGCTACCTCTTTGTCTCCGTGGGCTACATCGTGCGGCTGGTGGCAGGGCATGCCAATGTGGCTTGCAACCCTGAGCACCACCACATCCACTATGAGACCACAGGTCCTGCCCTCTGCACCGTGGTTTTCCTTCTCCTCTACTTCTTTGGCATGGCCAGCTCTATCTGGTGGGTCATCCTGTCCCTCACCTGGTTCCTGGCAGCCGGTATGAAGTGGGGCAATGAGGCCATCGCTAGCTATGCACAGTACTTCCACCTGGCTGCCTGGCTCATCCCGAGCGCCAAATCCATTGCTGTACTGGCACTCAGCTCTGTGGACGGTGACCCGGTAGCTGGGGTTTGCTATGTGGGCAACCAGAGCCTGGAGAACCTGCGGGGCTTCGTGCTGGCACCACTGGTGGTTTATCTCTTCACCGGCAGCCTCTTCCTGCTGGCCGGCTTCGTCTCACTCTTTCGCATCCGTAGTGTGATCAAGCAGGGTGGCACCAAGACTGACAAGCTGGAAAAGCTGATGATCCGCATCGGCATCTTCACTGTGCTCTACACCGTACCTGCCACCATCGTCATTGCCTGCTACATCTACGAGCAGCACAACCGTGAGGCATGGGAGCGGGCCCAGAACTGCTCCTGCCCAGGGGACCCCCACCGCCCTAAGCCGGACTATGCCGTCTTCATGCTCAAGTACTTCATGTGCCTTGTGGTGGGCATCACCTCCGGCGTCTGGATCTGGTCTGGCAAGACGCTCGAGTCTTGGAGGCGCTTTACAGCTCGCTGCTGCCAGGCCAGGAAGCCGGCAGGCGCCTCTGTGTATGGCGAGGCCAGCCCGGCGCTGGCGGGCAGGACGGTGCTGCCCAGCATGGCCTCCTACCACAAGCAGGTCCCACTGTCCCACGTGTGACCAGAGGGAGCCTCCGTGACCCCAGCCACAGGGAGAAGAGGTTGCAAAGACCCCAGTCCACAGAATGGGGGGTTAGCAGCTGGGCCACCTCTGGCATCCTCGGCCCCATCATGGCAGTGCTGCCTGGGACCAAACGTATGTGCCCACAGGGCATGGAGCAGATGCAGCCCCAGACAGGGCAGGAAGAGGTGCTGCCAGTGATGTGGGGGCAGAGGAACAGGGAGGCCTGGAGCTTGGCATGGCCATATATGCCTCATTTGGGGTCCCATGCCCTGTTTGGGGTCCTGGGGTGCTGCTGGCTGTGGGCCGGTCAGGTGTCAGGTAACCCTTGAGCACTGATTTGTGTCCCACAACAAGCCCCTGGGAAGATCTTGGTGATGCCAGGGTGAAGGGGAGAGCTGCAGCAGGCAGGGAAGGTGGTGATCTCTGACCCCAGGTCATGTGCAGGCACTGGCACTCAGCTGCTTGCCAGAGCCCAGGGGGCTGGGAGGGGATCGGGGAGAGCTGGCATATGGGGGGAGAGGGGGCTGCCTCCCTGCCATGCTGTGCCTGGGTCCCCCAGGCAGAGTGGGATTGTGCCCCCAAGACCCCTGGAGTGCTCAGGCACAGCTGTGTGTTGCAGAGGAGAGAGCTGGGGGTCTTGGGGAGCCAACACTGTGGCTGGTCCTGCTCAGGGAGCAGCACACTGAGCAGGAGGGAGGGAATCGCACAGGCTGGGGGCTTCACAAGTGGTGCTGGTGCCGGAGGAGAGGGCTGTGGAGGGGAGCTGCCACCCAGCCCCCGAGGTGGGCAGGGACAAGGTTCCAGCTGTCTGCAGCACAGGTGAGGACTCGGCAACCCCAGGGGCCCCTTCTCCCGAGGGCAAGCGTATGCCGGCTCTCCCCAGGCAGGGGACTTGGGCCCCGGCAGGGGCTGGGGCCAGCGGGGCTCAGCTGTGGGACACTGACTCCTGGGTTCAACTTGCTGCTCTGCATTGGGCAGCCAGCTTGAGCTGCTCTCCCTGGAGAGCCAAGGGACTGCGTGGGTGACGAGGCTGCCGTCCCAGCACCAGCTTCGCAAGGAGCCTGGGGCACTGATGGCGCTGGCACCAAGAGCAGCCTCTTCCTGGGCTGCCAAGTGCTCTGGGAAGGGGTCCATGCAGTTCCGGGCAGGTGAGGCATCCCTGCTGGCTGTGGCACACAGCACAGTGGCCGAGTGTGGCACAACCAGCCCTAAAAGGGTAGTTTGGCTTCTGCTGCTGTGGGTAGTGTGTGCATGGGGTGGAGTGTGTGTTTCTGAGCCAGGCAGCAGCTGGGTTTTCCGGGCAGCCGGCTTCAGCACTTCTTGCTGTTTTTTTCAAGGCTGCACCTGTGTTGGAGACAGTGCTGGGTTTGAGATCGAGCAGTTAACGCAGGAAAAGAGCAGAGCGCTCACACTCCCTTTCCTCCAGGTTCCTCCAGCCTTTTTCACTTCCCCAGGTCAGGCAGCAACAGGGCACAGACAGAACTGGTGCCTGGCATTAAGTGGTGGTGACAGCTGGGTTTTGATGAGTAGAGTGATGGCAGGGGGGAACCTGTTGTCAGCTTCACTGACCGCAGCCAGGGCGAGGGGCTCCGGTTGCTGCGTGGGATGGGTCACAGCTGGTGTGAGGTGGCTGCCTCTGGCTTTAGCCTGTTTGTGAAAGCACCTGATTTTTTTTTTTTATTATTTTTTTCTCTTGCCCTAAGTGGTGATCATGTATGTAGCTGCCCAGCCATTACTCGAGTCCTTTTTGCCTTCCTTCAGGCGTGGCACCGTGACCCAGCTGCTCAAGCACTGGAGAACAACTGCTGGCTTTGCTCCCGCGCACTGCAAAGATCCGAGGTTGTTCTCAACACCCTTGGACCACTTCAGTCAAGAAGGTTTCCACCTCATTTTAAAACCAAAGCCTGAGAAGTGGCGGGGGGACGACACTCGAGAGGCACATTTACTGATAAAGGCACTGCCAAGGTACCGCATGAGTGTCTCCGGGGCGGTCTGGCCAGAGGAGCCAGCGGTGCAGGGATGGGGGCTTGGGGCTCAGCAGGGACCGCTCAGCCGCACATATCAGCACTCTTACGACAGAGGGCTTGCTCCATCCGGCGTGTTGCAGTCCTTCATCATGGACAGAACTGCACCATGTTGTGTTACAAGCTGTAAATAGTTGTATTATAGCCTGGTTTGTACATACAGAAGCCGTAGTGACCTTTGATAGGGGTTTGGGACAGGTGTGTTCTCAGCAGCGAGGCAGGTCAGGCGCAGAGACGCTGTGGGTAGTCTCGTGTTGTAATCCAGGGCATTAAATGACTCCAACCTGCTCCAATCCATGCCTCGCTGGACTCCTCTCTTTCTATAGTGCCTTTTGTAGATACAGCTAAACACACATCATGCAATACAATGAACAAAACCATGTCAAAGGTGGTGTTTTGTTGTTTTTGTTTTTGGTTTGTTTGGTTGTTTTTTTTTTTTTTTTTTTTTTTTTTTTTTTTTCAAAAGTGCAACTGACTGTGTAAAGCTTTTTTTTTTTTTTAATAAAAAAAGAAATCCAAGGTCAGCTACAAACCGTTGCCTATTGAAAAATGCAAGAGCATTTTCAGCTTTGATCTAATGGTAGGTTAATACAATCAACTTGTGTCTGAGCCTTGCTTCTCAGCAACAAGTGGCAGGCGGGGGAAAGGAGCTGTTGCCGTGTGCCCTGTATGCTGTAGCCATTTTATGTGACTTTTTTTTTGCCTTTTCCGTTACTGATGCTGTTAAATGTTGTTTAAATAACTGTACTATATTTTGTGAAAAAGCTGAAGAAATTTTATTCAAAGAGAAATATTGAAATTAGTTATTTATGAGAAAAAAAAGTGTGTTGTTTTCTCTGCTTCTAATGGAATATTAATTATCATAAATAACTGGGGCAGGGGCTGGGGGTATGTGCTGGGCTCTTACGTCTAGGGATGGTGGGGGTCTGGTGAGACAACTACACAGGAATAGCATGTCCTGTGTGCCCGAACCCCACAAAGCACTGCTCTGGGCATAGGGGATGTCACACACCCATGCCCTCACTGCTAGCGTCCCCTGAGCCACCACAGTGTCCCAGCCTGGGTGCAGCAGCCCAGTTCTGTACTGGTCTGGGTTTAATCCTCAGGGGCTGCTGCCCTGGCTGGTGGCCGTGACCTCGCCGACAGCACATTTCCTTGCCAAGTCAAGGTCACGCCTGGCTGGCAGAGGAGGGTTAACTATCAACTTTTATTGGCGTTCTGCAGTTTGTACAGTATCAGTCCCTCACCCTGTGCTGAGATCAGACCCTGAAGAGGTGCCCTTTGATACTTGTCAGGCCAAGCAGATGACAGCTCTAAGCTAACTAAGCAGGATGCTGCATGCCCATTTGAGTGTCCCTGTTGCCATCTGCTGTGCGATCCAGGTGCTGGGAGGAGCACTTCAGCAAGGACAGCAAGGGGTTAAGGCTGGCTCACTGGTGACTAATGGTTCAGGACTGTGCTATCTAGTTAGGTGTGTAGGCACACACCAGGTCCCACTAGATAGGATCTCTTACCTGGAAGCAGCATTCCAGCACCAATGGATAAACTGACAGCAGCAGAGCCTGACTCACCCTCACTGATCTGCAACCCCCCCTCACCCCCTCCCCATGCTCAAGAACAGGTAAAACACACTGTTAGGGGCAACTGTTTTGGGATGTGGAGGGGCACATGAGCCTGAAGCACTGCTGTGTCACCCCCACACTCTCCCTGTCCCATTTGGTCAGCTTAGGCCACCCTTGAGGCAGTCACTGGCTTCCTGAGGGGGTTGAACAGTGCACAATTTCAGGTCGTGTGGCACAGGGAATGACATTGCCTGACAGCACAGCACCTGTGGCTTTTCAAATAGACTTTAATATCACAGAGCAGAAGCCACAGTGGTTGTTTCACCTTAAAAAAAAACCCAGCCATCAAACAACTATTCACAAAGGCATCCTGAGACTTTTCTAAACCTATGACAAATAAACCCATGTTCGGCCAGTTAAATGCTCTGTCCCATGCTAGTCAGTTGGCAGGGTCAGGGGTGGGGGCGTTTGTAAGCGCGTTCCAGTCACGTTGGCAGCACCTTGTAATTCACTGTATATTGTCAAACAACTTACTTGGTGCAAGTGCAGTTTTCCCAGATAACGCTATGGACTGTCAGGCCTACGTAACGCCACTGCACTGCTGTGCTGTTGGAAACACCAGCACGGGATGGGGGCAACAGCCTGCCTGGTGCTGAGCTCTCAACAGGGCAGCTCACCCTGCCCCACACACGCCTGCCAACTCTCTGGGCAAGCTCTTGCCTCAATTGCTCTTCTGTCCTCCTCTTCTGCTTGCTCAGGCTACGCTCGACGCCTATACTCTTATCCAGAACCGATGGTCTTGATATTTATTCCATCCCTGAAGTGCTTGTCCTCTTAACTGCCAAACCCACACTGAAGTAGTTCTCATAAAATTCCCTTAGAAACAAAATACACAGTCCCGGTACACAAAAGGGAAGGGCTGCTGAAGCCCAAGGGCATCACAGAGTCCGCAAACAGGGCTGTGACTTCCTGCCCCTGCTGACCACTGTTCCCATTACGGCTCACGTTACTCTTGCCAGGCCACAACATAACTGTTGTCTCTGCAAACAGCATTGGCTGCCAGATGGGGAGTGTGACCTGACACTGAATGCAGGCAGAGGCCACCTCCACGCAGATTAAGTATTATTCAGTTCTTGGGTTAAGAGAAACAAGGTACTTTGATCCTGTAGCTGGTTGCTCTTCCCTGGGAACAGCGATAGGTAACCAGCTCTGCAATGCCAGTAGTCGAACTGCAATTGCAATTTTTCTTTTACCTTTTGAAGAAAAGTGCTGTCAACATATAAAGAGTAGTTAAAGTTACAGGGTACCCCCCTCCCCCCCCCCCCCCAATTTGTCTTTCAGAAGAACCACCCAAATGTAATTCCTTCTGAAACACTATTGCTGCTCATCCCTTCAAAAGGGATGAGGTATGGTTTACTTTTTATTGTTTACCGAAGAAATGCACTAGCTGCGTTTTCCAGAATCTAACTCTTTTAGGGGCACCAGAATGTTAAATGCTAAATGGAAATGCTATTTTTCCTCTCTTAAGAAGCCGAGTTGTCACTGAGCCCTGTTTAGCATCAACTGAACAGATGAAAATGCTATTGACAATGTGCTCTGGGCTATGCTAAAGTAAACCCAAAGCCAGTTAAGGTTCAAGGCAAAATTAAGTTTGGAGTGTCCATCTCCTGCAAGATGTAAGGCAGAAGCAGCCATCAGTCCCAGTGGTCCTTCACCTGCCACCCAGATCAGCAGGAAGAGCCTCCATCACATTTAGCAAAAAAAGGTGAATGACTGCTGAGTTTCTGCTGAGCCCTCACAGCTGAACGGCTGCATTGGCAGAGGCCACATGTCAGCCCACAGCAAATGCATCCAGACCCATCCCACAACACTGAAGGCACCTGGCAGTGTCAAAGAAAGAAAAACTTTAGCAATCGGGTCACAAGTCAATCCAGGAGTTGGTCACCTGTAGCTTCCAATTTAAGGCTCCTCATGGGAGGACTTAAAAAACACTAAATCACCTCCCGAGAGACTGGCCCTACTTAAAGGCCATTTAAGTGCAAAGAAGCTGTCAGTGAGTGTTTATTTGACCAGCCTGAGTAAAATTCTAAGTCCAAAGGACATGTGGGAATAGCCAGGCAGCTATGCAAGATTTCTCCTCGCCTTCAGCTGAAGCAGGCTGCCAGGGCCCTGCCCTGCGCTGCTGACCAAGCCGCTCACAGTTGCTGGATGGCCTCTGCTGCCGGCTGCACAGACATCCTCGGGTCACTCAGCTACAACCAAGGGGGAAATGGATTAATGCACACCAGTGGGCTTTTTCTTCCTTTCTTGTTTCTTTTTTCATACTTGGGAGAAGCTGCACAACATCAAATACTTGTGAGGGGGAATAGTATCAGCCAGCTGTACAGAACACACAATCCACCTTTAACTTTAATTAAAATAGAGTTTATTAGCTTTTCTTTTAATACAAACATGAGAAAGGAAAACCACCTGAAGATGTAGCGTTATTTTCAAAATTGACTCGTGATCAATACCTGAAGTGCCAAGTTCCATGGGCTTCGGAGCCAGGGGCTGGCATACTTGCATACTGCAAAAGGCTATATGCATCATTTTAACAGCCGAGCGCAGCCAAACGGATGGTTACACTCAGGCAGCCCCACTCTCAAAGGCGTATGGACTTGCTGTTCAGTCTAAGTTTCTGGACCTTGGCTGGAAGAGGAAGTGCACAAAACCTGTGCCATTCCGAGGGAGATCTGCTCCTAGGACAAACTGCCTAGGACCTATTTGGATTCAAGAAGGGAAGATACTATAAAGACTTGTAACAGGAAGAGTCTAATAATACTTATCCTGTTTAGAGTTCAGTTTCAGAGCCTGAAAGTAAGCTCCGTTCCAAAGTCTCAGAAAGAGCAAAACCCAAGCCTCTAGAGCAGTTGCAAAAGATAAAGTTCACTTGGCAGGGAAAAAAAAAAAAAGTAAAATTAAAAAATGGGTTTTATAGAAAGCTTTTTGATAATTCTCAATTGAACACAATATTCTTCAGTCTACCTTGTTAGGTAGTCCAGGATTCTCAAACTCATTACTGTCTCATTATGAATGTAAATCCCTCTCAGGAAACAAAACCCCAAGGAGAGCCAGATGGATGCACAATATCAGCTTTAGGAACTCCACTGTATATAGCACAAGAGATCTGCAGTAGAACTCAGAGAAGCAGTGCTGCACACATGCCATTCACCACTGGATTGCTACACTGTTTGGGATGGTGATGATGTTTCCAGACCAACTTTCTCATTCAATGCCTCAGAAAAATATACACATTGTGTCTCTTCCAGAGCAATATAAGTATTAGAAAATGAGAGAAGCACCATAATTCACAAGAAATGCAGCATGGACCCTATATATTTGAACAATACATAAAACCGTATCTCTGCCCACAGTCAAAACATTCAAAGTCTCTTGACAATCTCTACTGGAGTGAAGTTGTGGGTGCAGAGTTGGAATTCCTTCCTATTGGGCACCTTCTTGCTTATGAACAGATCACCGATAATAGCAGCTTTTAGTAGCCAAACCAGGGAAAAGCCGTCAACACATGTCTATGCTACTGTTTTCAGCTCCAGAGTGGCTTTATACTTTAAGAGTCCCGTGTTTTGTTTTGTTTTTGTTAACACTGCATTGACCTGAAATACAAATGCAGCGAGACTCTGGATGACAGAGGAGAGGAGGGAAGAACATTGTAACTATAGTCATGTGGTTAGTGTTTACATTCTAAAATTTAAAACTACTTATTATTAAAAACCTCAAGAGTTCACAGCTATAGGCCTACATAGTAAGCAAACATCTGTGGGGGAGAGAAGGAGAGAAGTTTGTTTTTGCACCTCTGGATATATTAGAAGGAGGAGAGAGTTGATTTGACAAAGGTCTTGTCTCTTGCACCAAGTATGCTCCTCAAGCTCTGGGCTCTCTTGGCTAGTTTACCCTCCTCTCCTCCTCTTGCTGGAAGACACCATCACCGCTGGCTTGTGTGCGTGGAGTGGTGGTATTCCTCCGCTTCATATGGATGCTGGTTCCTGGTGCTGCACCTTTCTCTCTCCTCAGGAGAGGATGGCATTAGAACGGCGGATACCAACTAAGTTATCAGCACTGAAAGATCGTCTCATAGCAGCTTTTGACAAGTCTTTGTATTTGTCTTCACACAGCCGGGAGATAGCCTAGGTATTGCGGGCAGGTACAAAATGAGAAAGGCACATTAAAAAAGTTTGAGCATTCAAGGAAGCTTTTACAAGTGTAATACCAACAGAGCAGACACTCTGTAGCAGTGACGCCACAAGCTTTTTTACCTACAACGACAGTAAATAAGAACTACTTTGGAGAGAAAATAAAGGATCTGTCCCCATGCTAACAAGAAGGCTATCCATCAGAAAGTAAGACATAGAGAATGTGAGTGGTTTCCATATCCGAGTATCTTCATTATTTTTCCAGTCTCACTGTACAATGGAAAACTTGCATCCAATTCAGACTTAAGCTTTTTTAGAAACTATGTTCAAAGTTGTACCCAGTAGCTAGGTCTGGTGCACGCAGCAGTACAAAATTTTTTAACAGTACAAAAATGCACACAGCTGGTTCTGGGAGAGAAAAGGTTCAAACTGAAAAGGTTTCTGCTCAGTGCAGATGAGCCTAGGAAGTGAAGTTCTACTAGGATGTCCATTTTGCCTTTGCCTTCTTTACACCCTCTGCCCTAAGATGCTCTTCCTGGGATCACTCACATGATCAAGGTTCCCGAAGAGGACTGAGAAGGCAGCGCAGCGCCCAGCTCAGTGCTTGATGGCATGGCAATAGCCATGGCACTTTAATAGGTGTATTAAATATCAGCACATGTGGACAAACAGTATTTAATTGTTTTTGCACCCATTTATTGGCTTGCCTCTGCTCTGCTTATCTAGCTAGTCAAGCAGCCTTTATTCTGGTGCAGCTATTCTAATAACACGCCTAATTATTTAAATCCTAATAACACATGATTGTGCAGAAAACACTGTGTGTCCTCCCCTGCAAGGCTTATTTCTGATTGGAGCCTTCAGACATTATCAATGCAAATAAATAAGAATACTGGTTATAAAAGGCTGAATTTCAGTCTTGAACATTTACTGCCATTAATAATTTACTACCTATCACCAGATGATCTTTCAGAGTCCTGGGTTCAGCTACAAGCCTACACCTTCCCTTTAAGGCAGCACCCATTCAGCACAGCCCAGTGTTCTGGAAGTTCAAAAGGTGAAAAGCACTCTGAGCACGAATAAACTTCTAAGTGTATTTTACAATAATTATTTACATTTATTTCTGCTGACCTTCTGGAGGCACACATTTGGCTCAAGAGTGGCATTCTTTGAGACACTGGCTGCATGAGCTCCGGGTGCAAGACCAGACAGACTCTCCATCCTGTTTTATGCTAGCACATCAATCATAAAGCAACCTGCGGTGACATATTTAGCCCCACTCGCCCATATGGTATAAATCAGTTTTCAATCTCTGGAATACTAATTCACTGCTTCACACAGGCTCCTATCAACTGCTCGTGTGCTTCTAACTGAAACACAGAATTAAAAATTTTAGCAAACCTTTTAAATATTTATCACATTTTAGAACTGAAAATCAAAATGTCCTATATACATGCATTAGTAAATGCATTATGGCAAATCACACACTGCACTGAAAATTACTCTGGTTTTAAATACCAAGCCCCCAAGTGCTAGCAAAGAAGAAACAAAACAGGCTCACAATCTGTAAATCATCCACTTATGCCCGGGCACTGAGCAGTTCAGTAAACAATTTCATGTGGAATACAAACCACCTTACAACCACATTTACAATTACTGACAGTGTTAGCTTAAAGTGCAAGTAACAAGGGTGAGACAAAGCAGAAGAGTTGCACTGCTTAACTTTAAATATGTGAATCTGTAGGCATATCATACCTATCATTCTAAAGGACCAGGAGGGATTACACTTACTCCCAAAGTTCAGCCACTCACAGGACGAAATAAAACAAAACTGGCACTTGGCAGAATTATTGGGGGTGGACAATAGAACAACATAAGCCAAGAATACCGTAGCACACCCCTCTTTGAAAGGGACTATGGTATCAGTGTACACAGGGCCTGCAGTAATGTCTTTGTTGAAAGGTCAACAAAACAACATGCAGAGTCATCAATTAAACCTGGACAGATGAAAGAACAAGAAATTTTGCTTGGAAACCCAGGTAATTTAGACATTTTCAAGATGTCTTACGTATCCCCAACAACAATGACAACTGAGTCTGCAAAAGTTCAAGTTTTAAAATGATCTTTCATACCAAAGGCGGCTGCAGGGACTGACAGGAAGGCAACCTTTCTCATCAAGCAGAGAGGGCCAGTAATCTGTATGTACACTTCTCTGGACATTCTGAAGGACTCCTAAGAAGCAGCTATTCCAAAAGTTTATCTTAAAGCCTCATTTCTTTGGAAAGGTGAGCTTCTAGAGGTTGTGAAAAGAAATGTATTATTTCTGCAGCTGTCCCCAGACAAATGATTTATTAAACCATGAGAGCAGCAAGAGTGCTCCCTCTAAATCTAAAAGCAGCTGTGCAGTGGGATGCAGTGGGAAACCTTCAGCTGGTAGTATTTAGAAAGGTCTGAGTGTGACTGTCTCTAGGTGCTTGGAACACAGACTGTGACCAGGGAAGGACAGACAATCCATTACATATGACACTAATCCTTTCAATCTTAAGTAGCCTAGCTGAGCTATGGTTCCCAAAATAACATCTATTTTATTTTGCAATCTGCTAGACTTCTGTAATCTCTGTCCTTTCCTTTCCTCAAAATACTAGCTTAGCCTAGGTATGGTTTTAGAGGCACTAACTGTAGTTATAAAGGGGTTAAATTAGCCTGTAATACACTAATCTAAAAGCTTTTTAGTTTTTCTAACTGCCACTTAACATGATTAGCAACAGATGCTCTTACTACACATACAGACAGAGTCCCCTCTTCATCCAGTCTCAGACCATTACCTCCAGTTTCTGTGCTCTCTCTTTACTGAGAGGCTCCAGCAGAAAGCTCAGGTTATTGTCATCTGCTAGGGAGCGAAGATCGAAGTAGTATTTGGCGTAAACACTGGCAGGAACATTGATATTAAACTGCAGTAGCTCCAAGAAGTGCCTTTCCATCTCGTTCCTAGGAGGTGTAAGGGACAGAAGACAAAAGAAAAAGAGATTGTTTTAGCTAGCTGAAAACATTGAAGAGACCTCAAGCTTGTTTTTAAAACCAGCAACTTTGAAATAGTCATCGAGAGCTCTGCATTATTAGTTTCGAGAGACAGGTCATTCACTAGTGCTCAAAACAAGGTGCAGCTTTTGAGTCCTGGCACCTCCAGCTTGGAGAGAAAGGTAGAGCCCTGTCGTGCACTCGCTTGGCTGACTGGGGAGGTTCATTCTTCAGAGTTCCATTAGTGCAGCTGTACAATTCATGCGCCATTCTCACTCTCGTACGGCCCCACACTATAGTGATCAGATGAAAGGAATGATGTATGCTGTTTATTAGCTCTGAAGAACTTGCAGACATTTTCACCAGGCTGATAACAGGAAGGGGGTTTATTGAAGTAGAGGCGGACTAACAAAAGGAGTAGGCAGATCACCACGGCAACAAATGGATCTATGAAGAGCTGCTGCTATTATCTCACAGAAAAAAGCCTCTTGAAGCAACATGGATTCATCTCCAATAAATAAATAAATAAGCAGCATTAGGTGGGAGAAGGAATTTTCTCCTCAATAGCATTAGGCAGGATAACAAAGTACTATGTCAAAGGGCACTGTCCAGTTTTTACTCACTCGTCTATTTTCACTGGGCAGAATATCTGGAGGAAAGTAGGGAGAGCGCCATAACGTGAAAAAGGCTGCTTCAACTACTGTACTGTTAGCTAAATCAAAGATATTCTGTGGAGGAAAAACTATGTTTTACAAATTAACCTAAAAGAAATTGGTGGTACCTAAACCAAGCAATTCAGTTCAACGCTAACTTAACAGCTGCTCTTACTGGTAGCAGACCCATCTCTACAGAACTTAGCAGCTGCATAGGCCAAGTGTGAATACACCCGATGATAAGTTGTATGAATTCAGTCCAAAGGCTGTTCTTGAGTTTTGGGAGGTTTTAAAATGGATCTTTTACCTATCAGTGGGAGGGAAATAAATAAAAGAATCATCCAGGTTGTGTCCTGTATTGGATGGCAGGTCTCAATATGAATAGCAGCTTTGTGCTTGTTTCTAGCATAGTGGACTTGAGTATCATTGAACCCAGTGCCAAAATTAATTTCCTGTTCATATGGTCATAAGCCCATAGAAATGTAAATCAGATAATGTTTTGATGATCAGCTGATCAGAGCTTGATTTACCCTGTGAATAACTGCTCTTCACTGCCCCTTTTGTACTCACAACACTAATACATTTTAATTGTGTAAAAATACAATTCTTCATTGGATTAACAAGTCTATTAACAGTGGTTTAAAACCTGGGAAAGGATAATGCCAATGTGTTTTCTCTGCCTTATTTACAAATATAAGTAGCCAAAAGCATGAATAGCATGTGTCCCCTTACAAGCTATCATAGCAAGATTAACAGCTGCACAGTTAATTTTTCAGTGATTATGGATTCACTCTCATCAAAGCAAGCAAGTTTTGATGAAGGATGACTTCCAAATATCAATATAATTTTCTTTAATTTTTCCTCATTAGATATAAGCAAAGCAAAACACCCCCAAAAACCTAAAGAAAACACCCTTTTAATTAAAAAATCCACTTGCCTTGGTCAAATAAGAAAGTGCTTGCGATAGAAAACATAAGGTGAACACTTAACCTATGTTGAGTAGGAAGAGGCTAAGGCAAATTTACTTGTCTGCCAGTCACGAGATCTGGATTACGTATCCTTTAACAAACTAACCCACTAGCAGTTTCTGTGAGAGCTCCTACCGCTAAGAGTTGTGAGGTGGGGCTGCCAAACAAGTGTCTTTAAGTGGCAAGGAGAAAGTGTTTGGTAGGGACAAGGTGCACCTAGGCTGCCTTCAGAAGAGGTGTTTGGTTTGTACACATACACATACATGCACACAGACATCGATTTGCAAATTAAACCAGACATAAACCCTTTTGCCCAGTTCCAGCATGGTATAACTCCCATGCTTGGCTTGCAGTGGCTCAACAAGAGTATTCATCAGGTTATTCTAGATACACAGAGCCAAGAAGAAAATTCACAAAAAGTTGACAAAGCTTGCCACCAGTCCTTGTGGATAGGCCTTTGCTGCACAGGAATGGTCCACCCCAGGAGAAATACCTAGTAAAGTCCTGCCAAGCAATCTTCAGCTGGGGAGCTGCTGGGGTTTTGGACGGATTTTTTGGCAGCATCACCAGCCATCTCCAACGTTAGAATGCAACCATGCCTAAAATCCTTTGCCAATTGTTTTCTCTCAGTAATGCTTGTATTCAGAATGCCTGATACTCACTGTCAAGTGACTAGTTAAAAAAAACAAACAAAACAACAAACATTGGAACTACTAAATCTGGCAATTAATAATAGTACCAACTGTTAATTGAAAATAGACGTATAAACTTATAACTCTTTTGCTGAGTATTTTAAGGAGTTTTCTGAGGTCTCAATTATGGTGATGTTATCCAACCCAGGAGCAGTGAAGCCAGACAAGTTGCAGCAGCGTGGGGCCTGAGATGGACACCCCTGGGCCACTGTCAGAAAGGCGTCGTACAGTTTGTTCATACCTAAATTCAAAGGTCTAAGTAATTTCAAATGAGATGAGATTCCAAAAATCCCATCTTCAAATTGAAGGTAAAAATAGGCCTAAATTCAGTCTATTTTCCTTACCACCATCACTGCTTTGAAAATGTAAGCACTGACAATTTCAGGAGACCCAGCATCAGCAATAGAGAATAAACATCCTGCTTGTTACAGATATTTTCAGTGCTATCAATTTGATTTGTCCCAAATAGGGCTAGAAGAAGAGACATCAAAAAGAGCAAGATGTATACTCCAGCACTCCTAGCTTCGCTGACCCCACTTCAGCCATCTCAGAGTTATTTGCAGCAATGCTTCAAGTATGTTCCTCAGATAGATGAGCACTCTGAGCCAGGTTTGAGTGAAGATGTACATTGTATAAAATCACTAATTATGCCTTCCTGAAAGCAGGGCGAGCACAGCTCTGCATTTGGAGACAAAGAGCTCCCAGGCACGGGGTATGTATAGAACAGGGTACTATGCTGTTGCTGTTTGCAAGGCGAGATAACTTGTACAACAAAAACTGTTTTGGTGCAGGTGACTCCCTCATTTTTAGAAATGCTGCCCCCCACCTAAAAGGAAGAAAACGGACTATTCCTTCTCCTAAAAAGTCCCAGATAAGTAATTATTTACTGCACTTTAAACACTAGCTTTAGGCCAGGGAAGAGAGCTTGTGGCACAAATGGACTCTCACAGAGGTAGCCCCCCAGTGTTGTGTGCAAACCTCCACCATCTCAGTCTGTTCCTATACTAGAATTGATTGTTACTACACAGGCCTGGACGTGTGCTCAATTACAGCACAGCAGCCTGATAAAACTCAAATGCACAGAAAACATGTCCTGAAGTTAAGCCCAGAAAGCCTGGTATTAAGCTAGCCTTCTATCATTGTGATAAGGAAAATAGGGGAACAAACTGGTAAATGGAATTAAAACAGTAACGTTGACATCTCAAGGCTCTCAGAGACAGAACTTTGTGATAAGGGATTTAACAGAAAATCTAATAGGCCAAATCCACTCCATATAAACACACTTCCAGCCCATAGTATGCGCCTGAAGCCATAAGGAGGAACATCCTCTGAAACTGCAGAAATTGTAGGACTTAAAACTGAGTGCACCAAGCAGATTCAAAATTTCTGAAAAATTAAAATCTACATTTGAGAGAAGAATATATACAAGGAACAGCCTTACATAAACAAGCAGTAGTGAGTTTGAGGACTTTGTTCCCAGCACTGTAGGCAAGTCTAAGAACTACCCCGAAGAGGAGGAGCTGTAGCAGTAGCTCGATGTAACACATGCAAACTAACACAAGTGACATCTGTCTGCCAGCACCAGTAGCTACGAATTCAGACCTTGAGATATTTAGGCCGTAGCTGGATACAAGAGCAGACATAAGTCATAAACTATGGCTTACCTCACAATTTTTCAAATTCTAAATCAGAAGAGCCAGGAACACGTTCAGTTAACTTTTGTTTTCTTCCCCAGAAGACTTTTGATAAGGCTATAAATTAGGCACTTTACATGTACACCAATGCAGGGGGACAAAAAAAAGGGGAAACAAGCAGCCAGTCCCACGGTTCATGACTAGGGTAAGAAGGTAAAGAAAACTAACTTTTAAGTTACTCATCCAAGTCACTAGAAATATTAATACAGATTTCTCTCAGATTTGGGTTATCCAAATTTTCCTAGGTTAGAAAAGGGAATGAGGCTGAACATCATATATACATCATGTATATACATCATAGCACCAGAAACAGATTTTTCCAGTATGAGCACAAAAATTGCCATTAAAAAAAGACAAGCCCACCCAAAAGCATAATCCACCCAAACCCTCCACCACTGCAACTTACATGTCCTCAACAGTAATGTCCTTCAATATTTGGCAATAATCCACATTCCACACAGCCTGATCATCCCAGACTTTAGAAGCCAGCAGAATAGCTCCTAGAACTATCCTCTTCCAGTTACTAGGGCATATGTCAATCTCTGCATAGGTTAAGAGCCTTTCCAAATAAACCTATAAAAAGAAAAAGTTTTACATGTGTAGTTCAGATCTGCAGCCAAGTTCTGAGCAGCAAGCATGCCAGTCCAATACAACTATTTTATTAGTTTACTGTTAAAGTGTGTCAAAATAAGTATTAGTGATTACTACTTACACTTCATAATCTAAACTTTCAGGAGCTACAGGTTCCATTTTATGATAACACAAAAACTGGACCACCAAGGTATACAATAAAGTTACTGAAGAATCATTTCTGAGCAATGAGCACTGCTGTTTCAGGGAGACACCTCCTAAAGTTTCTTTGTGACTCAGGAAGTCACTGATGGGTTCTCTTTAGGGCCCATCTAGGATAGTAAATCACTCAACATCACACTACCCTTTCATCACATTTAAGTTTCAGCACTTGCAGCTTAACGGGAAGTGCTAAAGCTTGCACTGTGATCTCTAGTCATGGGATGAATATGTATTAAGTGTCATCTTTCCACAATGAAATGCATGACAGTGCTATGCACTTCATCCTGTAAAGAGCAGATTTCAGTCCTTCACCTACAATGTCATCCTCTGCTTTCATTTACATCAACTGTTTAGTGAAAGATACTGAGTCTTGCTCTTTTACTCATTTCTCCTGGGTCATCTCAAATCAGCCCGAAGATGCTGAATCAGCCCCTTCCTTAAAAGTTTTCTGCTATTTCACACTTCTGTAATAATCCACATACTAAGCAATTTGCACTTTCAAATTTGAATATAGATAGTTTAGGGGATAGAACATTAAAAACAAAGTCCAAGGTCCTAATGAAACCTCCAATAAAAACAGGGTGTCCAGGAAGCTGTTGTACGGGTCTAAGGGCAGGATCAATGTTTATTACTAGGGTCTCCCCTCCTCTGCTTGTAGCCTTCAAGTGGACTAAAGCTGTTCCTATAATAACAGAGCCATCTAGTGGTAAAATCCACTGTAAAAACTATTACTGTTTTTTTTCGTAAATAGTTGAGCTGGCTAGATTGCCCGGGGTTAGCTATCATCTAGTTCTGTCAAAATTGCTTGCATGGCTTTGGAAAAGCAAAAACCACAACATGGTGAACATGAACTCCAAAGTCTCACTTTTCCCTCCACACAACTGAAAAAAGAAATGTCTTTGTGTCTTATTATATCCCACTGTTTATGATGTCCCAACTGCTTCTCAAGCTTCTTCAGCAAGAAGCTTGAAACAAATAATTACATTATAATTGTATTATGGTTCATAATAATATATTATGAAACAAACAATGTTTGATTGGACAAGTAATATATATGAATATCTAATGCTTAATAAAAGGTAAGATCCTTTTCAGCTAACCATTTCTGTGACTACTTAGAAATCTTCTCTAATGAACTTACTTGTACAGCATCATCATTATTAACAAGGTTTCATGAAATACTCTAAATGTCAGTTCAACCCAGCTCACTCATTGAAGGGAGGGGAAAAAAAGTTATCCAAATGCCCAAGTTTCAGTAATCAGGCATCTCTTACCAGTGTCACTATTGCACATTCAGCTGTCAGCTGTGCAGCACTGAAAAGCGTTCGAACAAACCGGTAGATGTGCTTGTGATCAGGGTCATGCTTGTAGTAGTCGTCTGGAACTTCTTCCCGCTGAAACAAAGTTCTCGGTATTACTGAAAATCTGTCTTTCTTAATACTGACTTTAAAAAAAGAGCCACACATGGTTGTTTTTTCTCACTGAATAGAGGTCTATATAACTCTTCGCTGTCACAGAGACATAACAAAAACCATATACTGAAAGCAGCAAGCAGCCTATTCCAATATGCTAATATTCCAACCAATACACAATTGCTTTAGCTGGTGTCTTTGTTTTGAACACTTTTTTGATCTGTAAGGCTAATGGGAAAGAGCATGAACTATCATCATTATTACAGGTGCTAATGATTGTCCATTGAACATTTTAAGGACTAAAAGAGATAAAAAAACCAAAAGGTTTCTCTTGGCAAGAAAAATCACAGTTATATACACACACCAAGGAAGCACTGGCTCTTCAAAAGACAAAATTGAGAGACTTCACAAGATTCCTCTTCCAGTTGAGGAAGAGCTGAAGAACACATGCCAATAATTCTGTCACAGATAGAACTGGATGGTAACTTATGCTATATTCATAGGATTGTTCTTGAGATATTCCAGAAAGACAACAAAGCTAACAAACAGCTAGATTTAACTTTGACACAAGACTAAATTATCTCTAAATACAGGGGAGAAAAAAAACTTAGAAATAAACACTGCGTGCAGTTCTGGGCCCCACAATTTAAGTAGGATGTGAAGGTCCTTGAACGCATCCAGAGGAGGGCAACAAAGCTGCTGAAAGGGCTGGAAGGAATGTCCTATGAGGAGGAGTTACGGACTTTAGGCTTGTCTAGTTTGGAGGAAGCCGAGAGGCCACCTCATTGCTCTCCGCAGCTTCCTGAAGGGTGAAAAAGGGAAGTGCTCAGCTCCTCTTAGTATCCAGTGACAAGGAAGCGTGGAAATGTTTCAAAGCTGTGCCAGGGTAGGTTTAGACTGAACATCAGGAAACATTTCTTTACCAAGAGGGTGGTCAAACACTGGAACAGACTTCTTAGAGAGACAGTCAATGCCCCAAGCCTGTCAGTGTTTAAGAGGCATTTAGACAATGCCCTAAAAACAATGCTTTAACTTGTTCAGCCCTGAATTGATCAGGCAGTTGGACTGACTGACACTGTAGGTCCCTTCCAAGTGAAATAGTCTATTCTACTGTAACTTTGTACTCTCCACACAGCCTCCAAATACACCACTAACCAATGGAGGTTCCCTCTTCAAAGTGAGCATGCAACAAAGAATAACATAAACAGAATTGCCTTTGCATATTGCCTGTGCTATGAGCGGTACAAAACCACACCTGGAAGTGCATTTTTGGTTTCTTGAACTGAGGAGGAAAGGACCGAGAGTGCTGTTTGTGACTAAGTCTTGTGATGCTGGTAACTTGAAGTATTTATTTCTGCTACAAGGGTCAATAGATCCTACATTTTCGCTCCTTGTGACTGAATCTCTAGAGGGCAAGGCATTCAGAGATTTCTTCCAGGTGATTAACATTTTTAAAGCATCTCTAGATACTAGGCCAAAACTTCATTGCTATAGATACTAACATGCCATTTCTCTTTCCCACCAGAAGTATGACATACAGCCATTACTGTATTTCTATCTGTATACAGCAGTAAGATAGAAGAGACCTCTTAATTGTTCCCTAAAGGACACAATTATTGTCCTCTATTCATACTCATTAAATAAGAGGTAAGCTATATGAAAGGATCAAATTATGTCAGTTTGCTAAATAAAGAAAATAAATTATCTAATGAAATGGAGTTCATCTTACATAAGTAATTTTCAATGTGAGACAACAGATTCAGGCAGTTAAGAGAGTTTTGGACCAGACTTTTCTCTTGAAATGCCACAGTCCGTACAAGAAGTCTTCTATATAGCTCTTCTCCTGACGTTCATTATTTTTATTGAGTAAAGAGTATTCAAGTGTATGGTCCCTAGCACAATGGGACACTTAGTGATGAAACTCTAACAAACTTATAATATTTGTTTATTAAGACCTGTTTATTAATAAGCCAAATCTGTGAGAGATTAAGTTGCATTCACTCAGGTAAGGCCTAGAGCAAACTGAATTTCTAAAGCTAAATTGATTTCAAATGAAAAACAAAGGAAGTGGTCCTGTAGGACAGTCATTAAGCTAGCACTGCTCAAACTGGACATAAAAAGCACAAGACCCACTCTTGAGCTTGCCTGTACTATGAGGTTTCACATCTTGAGGATTGTCTAAAAAGGTCTACTAGGACCAGTCACGTTAGAATCATCACATGCTGAATACTCCTGGTTGTTACTGCAAGCAACATTAAGCATATCTGCTTTAAAATAAGCTGAAAAGCAAAATCTTAAAAGACCAGACTCACTGTCTCCTACTTAGTGTGATGCTTCACATACTATGTTCTTCTGTTTGCAGTCATTTAAAAGGTTAGGCACATATCTATTAATCATGTCTTTCTAAATAAACGGGAAATTTCTTCTAATTAAAGTAGTGGTAGAGAAGGGAAGAAGAAAGGAGTCAAAAAAGAAAGTTCTGATACAAAATATGCAAGCATATGCTTGCTTTTTGTTTATATTCAGACAAAGCAGAGAAAACCACACATACTTCACAACATCTAGAGAGGCTGGATTCTGTTCAGGATCTAGCTGATATCAGAAGTCCAGAGGACACTGCCTGCACTGTTTTATATATAACGATACAATTTAAGATCAATTTGTTTGTGACCTGGTACAAAGACATTTTTATGACTTACACAATACAAATCAAGATCTTCAAAAATAGGTATATTGATACACATTCAGAGGATCAAAGAGTTACACTTACTGTGAGAGGATGAGATTTTTCATCAAAAATATCCAATGATCTGTCAGAATCTCTACAAAGGAAAAAACTCGGTTTTAGCAACAGGAGTTAATTGGTAATGATATGCTCCAATAAAAAGTATTATTCACTGAAGAGGATAAAGGGACATATTTTATAGTTTAGCTTTTCCTAGAATATGGTATGAAGTTATGTTGTATTTTTTCAAAGCATTTAATAATGAGATCTTACACCTTAATATTCAAGAAGCTAAATAATGAATAGCTACCCATACTCATATTATGCTTAGTACAGTTCTCCCTTAAAATGTGAAATAGTCTTGTTAATAGTATTTACTTTAAAAAGGCAGCTGTAATTTTGAAGCATATGCTATAACTAGCTACAATGACATGGGTTATTTGTACAGGGGGACAGAGTGTTCCTTCACCCATCAAAAGTAATCTGTACCTCTCTTCAGAAAAGCTACACAAAGTCCAAAGGCTTATTTGTAGTGAGTTAAGTGTATTTTCCTCACTCTCTCTGTTTTGGCTTTTTATCCTTCATTCTCAGTGAAGCATATGCCATTGGATGGGTACTGACCCTTCCGCATCAGCTCGAGGGGCTACAAAAAGGAAGCAGATGCAGCATAAAGTGACAGATTTTTAAACTCCTTTTAGTAGCTGTTACTGAATTGATCAAGACCATATCCCCACCTTAAAGAGAAAGTTGTTATATTTCAGAAAAAAATGTTCACCCACCTGTTCTTTATATGATAGAATATTGCTAATGTTACACTAAAAAAGAGAAAGAAAAGAAGACAGACTTAACAAAGCATTCTGCACACGCTATTGCGCCGTAAAAGCTGTTGTTCACGGAAAAAATGCTTGGAATCCATTATGTATTTGCTTGTTCTTACATTCATGAGTACTCTGCCTCATTTCTGATGTTTACCCGCCTGAACAGAAACCGGCCAAATCAAATTTGCTAGCCAAACTACTTTTATATTAATTGTACGGATATTTGTACTGCAAAATAAATATTAAACCACCTTTTAAGCACACCTTCAGTTGTCGGATTAAGTGACATTTATTGAAGAAGCTCTGATCTGTTGCAAGAGGTATACCACAAAATAGCACAAGCAACATCTTTTAGTTTTTTTTTCCTCTAGAAAAGGAGTGATGTGCTACATACCTCTCTTTGAAAACAATTTTGAAAGTGCCAAATCAATTTAGACATCTACTTCCCAAGTCTAGTGAGTGTTAAAACGGTAAAGTCTTCTGGGCCTGAATCTACTTTGTCTTACTTTCCCTTCAAGCACAGTGAAAACACTCTTCTCAATTTTCAGCTGGTATCGTCTCTGCACAAAGAAGTCTTTCTGTGGTACTCAGAACAATAGGTCAAACAGCCATTTCCACTGGAAAAATCAAGAAGACTAAACAATTATCAAACTCACTTACCTGAAATAACAAATATACAAAGAAAAAAAGTAAAAATGGCTATAATTAAAACCAAAGCCAGCAACGTACTTTTATCCACAACTAGAGGGCAGACTAATACCACTGGCAAGTAGCAAACAGTCCTTCAAACTTTTCCAGCAACTCTGTACAAAATCCCAGCTTTCCCAGAACGAGCTTTCAGTGTGAAGACTGAGCTCCTCACCTCCAACACACACTTTTAAACTGAAAATGCTGACACTCTTCTGCACTGCCCCAGATTCTCAAGTGCACAATGATAACTACTTTGTAAAACAACAGTACATTAGCTCTGTAACTAAAAAAAAAAAAAAAAACAAAACCAAAACAAACAAACAAAAAACCCCACCAAAACGCCTCACTTCAACAGTCATAATTAATAAGACCTTTACACCCCTTCCACGACCAACCTGAATAAGCAGTGCTGAGCTCTTCTCATTCAAGTGTGCAACTGGCCTTGGAACAGACCAGAACTCCACAAAACCCCAAATAAACCTTGCAGTGCTACTAAGCCCTTTGTTGATGACAAATGGTTCTTACCACTTTATTGTGCTTCTAAGGTTAGGCTGACTGACGGTGCTGTCATCTATAAATATTGTTGAGCATGAGCTGTACTTTTTCGTAAGCTGCCCAGGAGAAACCTTAGGGGATTGGGGAAAAGAAAAAAAAAACAACAAAACCAACACATTCAATAAGAGGGATTCTTTAAACTCTGCGTTTACCACACTGAATACTGGCTTTCCATCTCAAGTAGTTACTGCAGAGGTCTTCATAGATGATTTCTCTTGCTATGTAAGCTACCCTATAGTCATCAAGTTCCTGAGGTTACCCTTTATGCAAAATAGGTTTATAAATCCTCCCTTGTGATATACAACATGATGTTTTTTATGCAAGTAATTTTCAGCAGAAAGTTGCAGCTAAAGCAGCAAGTCCTCAGATTTTCTCAGTTCTTCTTAATTCCATTCTTGCCAGTTCAGGTCTGAGTCTTCCCTCTCCAATATACTTTATTAGATTTCCCTGTAACTCCACAACCATTTTCCCCCTTCTTTTCTATCCTGTATCTTTACATTTTCCAGTTATCCAGTATCATTCCTTGTGAAGACAGTTTTGCATTTGTCTTGTATTTTAGAAAAAAATAAACCTTTTCCTGACATTACTTCACTCATGTCTTGTTTAGTGTTAGGAATCTGGAAATAAAGTAATATTATTAGCCTACTGTTCTTATTTGGAGCTAACAATCCTAATCCTTTAGATTTTATAGTGTAAGAAGTCTGACAGTGAGTCAGACTTCTTGGAGCATTTTTAGCAAATGCTTTGCACTAGACCTAGGACATCATAATTGAGGGAGGAGTTTTAATCAAGCAATTCAAGTTTCACTAGTTTTTGCCGGAATCTTTTTAAATGCCTTGTCTAAAAACTTGAAAGTCTTCCATATGTAAATGTTGGCACCCTTCACAACTCAGTGGCTGCCTGGAAATATCTCCCTTTCCAGCCGAAATCTGCCAGCAAAAACAATCCAATTACACTTCGCCTTGGTGCTGGCAAACTAAAGTTGGAACTGTAACTGAAAGAAAGAGAAGGGGAAAAAACCCAAAGAAGAACAAACCCTCAAATCACACTAAATAAAACAGACTTGAAATATCATTATCTTACCAATAACTTATCAGTAGACAAATCTACTAGACAGTATTTTTTAAAAATTGTGTTAATAGCTTTCATTCTTACCTTTACTAGTTAATAATTTTTGTATGGGCTTTTTTTGGTAAGCGAAGTTTCAAACCCAAGTAATATTTGCGGAAGAAGTTTAAAGCATATATTCAAGATTTAAAGCTAATGGATTATAATTCATTTATCATGCTGATTATAATGTTTGTTTATAATTCTCTTTTCATGCCGAATAAATATCTTACCGTAAGCCCTGTAGTGATGCTCAAGCACCAAGTCATTTAAGACTTGCCATCTCAGCAGAGAAATTATTTCAGTTTTATTTCTGCTTAAAAAAACCAACAATGTAGGCAGTTTAACTTATATTTTCTCCTTTACTGTTCTAAGTGCTCCAGTCTGACAAAAGAAAGGAAACTATTCTTATTTTTTTGACATCAGCCATCCTATGTTTTGTGACACTGTGCCCATTCGTTTATTTTTTAAAGACAGGCAATGATAATTCAGTTTTATCTTGCTAAGGAAGATCTGGAACATGTGTAGGACTATATCGCTAGAACTGATACAGTTGTTCCTCAAATTTGTTTTTGTCCCAATATGCTGATGTTACTTATATAGTTTACTAAGAATTTGTTTCACTTACATGATTGATGTGGTTACTCTTCCTCTTCTCTCGCACTATAGAAAGAGGGAGAAAGAATGTGAGCTGAAAGGTTTCTAAAATACAATCCCAATTTACGTTCAATAAAGTCATTCTATTAACCTCATCTTCTGAAGTACATGAGTATTAAAAGTTTCAAATTTGACTTTAGATGTCTGGAAAAGTAGTTTGAGGAAAAAATTGTGGAGTTTTATCAAGCTAGTTAACTACATACTACTTCCAACTATCCACAGGTACATTTACTACTACTACCCAATGCGCTAAAGGAAAAATTTCTCAGCTTTGAAAAGATACTATGCATCATGAAAAACTGGATTATTTCAGATAGCTCAAGTAGACAATGTCTAACACCTAACAGCAACCGCTTAGCAAACGGATGTAAAAACATCACACACTGAACCTGCCAAAGACACACAAGGAGGAAGGTGCCCAGCATTATACATGTGTCTTCTCTCCTATTGATAGCAGAAGGTAAAAAGGTATTTCATTATACAGAAGATGCTGGCACAAACTATGCCTATTCATCATGTAACTGCAACCATGTTGTTTGATAATTTTAAAATGTGCTAGTCTTTCAAAAAAGATTGTAAGGTTTAAGTTCCAGCTGTAACAGCAGTAGTAAAACAATGCTGTTAAAGGAGTGCCAAGGGTTGCCTACATGCAAAAAGCTATACAAATGTGACCAGCCTGGACAGATGACTTCTCCAAAATTTTTACCAAATCGTTATCACTTGTTAACAGGACAGGTTATCTTACATATTTAGAAAAAATTAAAAATTGGAAGAGAGTATCCAAAAATTGTTAGTCTTTTTCCATAAATCAAAATCCATAATCCTGATAACATTACAGTGAATGAGAACTTCTGGGATATTAATTCTACTGGTTGTATGAAAGGTTAACTAAAGAAGATCCAGTGAAATTAGAAAATACGTTCTTCTGCTTGATTTGTCCATAAAATTACTGTGTAAAAATCAATTCATCCAACTAATAGAAGCTTCAGAGAATAGTTATTATCTCACCTAGCCGACTATCTTTCTATATGAACACAAGTGTATACATTTCAATACATTTGAAGAATACTGAATCATGTTTAAAAGCAATACTACTCCTAACAAGGATGTTCATGTAGTTTGAATGTTATTTGCAGCAAGGCTGAAAGGCTGTACAATGAAGGTGCACCACAATGTTGAAGAACTATGCCAACTTGCTAACTGCAACTGAAGCAGCACTTATCTAAGGGTTTGAAACGTGCAAGATCCTCTGTCTGTTTGAAGCAGTCTTCATTTCCTTGGTATGACCTCTTCTGGAAAATCAGCATCATGCTAGTGCTTGTTTCCACTGCACACAGATTATTTGAGCATTGCTAAGCTGATATAACTGACATTTTTACTACTTCCCATAAGACTCTGAACAGCAGGAGCGCAACTAAGAGATCTGTCAAAATAATTCTAATTTTCTGTGGCAAAGTTATGTCAAGGTAGAAGATGCGCTGCAGCTTTCCATCAACACAGCTAATCTCAAGTACAACACTGTCTTAGAAAAAAAGGTAGTTGAAACAAGAACCAACTATAAAAGGAACAGAAACACTTTTAAAAGAGTATGTCAAACTTCTTTGTAATTGTAACTTAAAATTTTACTACTGTCAGAGTTCTTTTATTTATTTGTGCAATACAGAAATGTTTCCACTTTTTGATAGCATTTTGAAATGCACAAGCTATAGTAATTATTCAGGATTGATTTAAGTAAACAAGGGATCTGCAAAGAAACTCAAAATCCCAATATAGCCACATAATGAAAACCAAGATTCAAGAATACTTACAATACTGGAACTATTCAAACCATTTAAAACAACATATTCAAAACTAAGTGATATAGACTGAAGGCTGACGTTTACTATTCCTTACATAAAACTGTCCATTTTTTTTTTTTTAAATTTAAAGCAGTTTTAAAAACAGCCCTTGGTCATAAAAAACTTCCACCACTGCTTGAAGCTTGGATTACGCTAGTGAAGAAAGCTTTGCTGCTTCAGACTACTAGGATCCAGGCTCTGAAATCTCCTGATATTTAAGTGTTTAGTAGAACAAGTGATTTTAAAGTCTTAAGTAAAATACCCTACAAACCCAGTTCTGCATAAACACACAAATTATTAATGCCTATGCTTTGAAAAGAGTTAAAGCAGTTAAAGCAATTTAAGTGGTTTTGAGTTGTGTAACTAAAATAGGTAGTCATTTTTCCAGGTTTTCTCCTGCCTTTTTTTTAAACTGGAAAAAACTTAGCTTACCATCTGTCTGAGACTTGCTCAGGAAAATTGTGCTTGCTCTGGGATGATCGGATGGATTAGATTCCAAGGCTAAATCTGAAACAGAAAGGACAAAAAAACAAAAAAAGAGAGAGACTTTTAATAGAAGATGATTACTGCAATGACTCTCATCAAGCCTTAAAATGTTCAAGCACAGTGATGGAGACAAGATCAGAAACATAGAATTGGCTGTCTCTCTAAAGCAAAACCTTACTTTTGTCAAGATAAATAAAAATCTGACTTTTTCCCCTCTGAAAAAAAAAAAAAAGCTGGTGGACTTAATCCTATTGCTATGAAGCTCTGAAGTAGTTTATGGTTTCCATGAAATCAAAATAAAATGAGGGAGATCTCAGAAAGCAACATACATCTTCAAAAGTCAGTATGTCTGCCAGCATGTTAGGGTAGCTGGATGTGGAGCTGTGCTCAGAGGGCAGAAAGCTAAAACTTTATCAAGGGCATAAAATAAAATAAAACAACAAAATGATTGCTTTAACCCTTTGCCACAATGAAGCAGTGATAACATTAGATGAGGATAATATTACTCCCTTAGATTAAAAAGGGAGCTATCACTAAAAAGTTTGTTACTGAAACTATAAATGATGGAATTTTGAGCTGCATTAGCTTTGACAGAAGAAACAGCTGTTCTGAGGAAGTCATGCCACAGACACACTGATGTATGTGAACATATGAACAAAATAACCTAGTACTAGGATCCTGTACATGCTGGAAAGAGCAAGTTCTCATCCATTTACATTTGTCATTCTGATCTGTGTGCTAAGGCCAGGCTAACCATAAAAGCACGCAAGCTTACAAACTTGCAAGTTAGTGTTTCAAGATATTATGCCAATGCAGTTGCTACACCCTTAAAGTCATCCAAGAATCATCATCAACTTTTAATGAAAAAAAAACAAAAAACAAAACAAAACCTTAAGACCTTTTTACGCACTCAACTAACAGAACTATGGCTAAATAGCAGCTAAAGGGCTCAGAAACTATCTTGGTGCTGGAAGTCTTAAATATGTGAATGTTTTGGGCTATTGCACCTAATCCATAGCACAGCCACAGCCCTCATGCGTCAGTGAGTGAATGTAATTACAAAAGTACATGTCCCCCCAAGACTTCTCATTCCAGATTCCCACTGGTACACAACAGTGGTATCCAAACCTGGATGTTTTCCAAGTACTTGGCTTACATCACTGATCTGGGTCCAACAGTATTGCTCTGACACTGGTCCAGACCACTGTAGTTTTGAATCTCTACTATGTAAGTAAGGTAGCCAATGTCTATTTAGGAATACAAGGATTGTTCAATCAGGAATTTCCTCCCCTCTCAAAAAGGCCGGAGTAAGCTATGAAAGCAGACTATCTTGAGCAGTTTTTAAAAGCTAACTTACAAAACCAGTATTTCTATTTTCACCTTACTGTGCTCATTCACTGCACAGAGTGAACAGATACCTGAATTTAATCATGTAGTTAAAATGTAAGAAGCCCTAGTTTAGAAGCCCTAGAATGGAATTTGCCTTACAGCTTATATATGAAGAGCCACTAATACATGTTTGAATCCCTAAAAAAAAAAAAAAAAATCTAGCACACAATGGTATGCCATACTGGCACATTTTAACTACCATTTATTAAAAAAAAGAAAAGTATAACTTTATTTTTTTTTTCAATTTGTCCACAATGTTGAGAATTTCCTAATACTGATTAAGTAAAATCACTTTTAGGAGATAGCACCAACTCTTGTTTGTACTATTAGTGCTCTACTAAAAAAGACCCAACAAACTTCAACACAGGCTAAGGGATTCACTAATAATGGCAAATATCAAACAATCTTTTAGATTTGAGAAAGGAGTGATTCAGAAATAGAGGTATTTTCCTAGTCTATCAAATAGCTTAGGTAACATCAACAGGCAGAACAAGACTGCAATATGCAGATTTAAAATACAGATTATTATTAGCAGGTTATGACGCAACAGGGCAAAGAACTCAGAATTTATTTACTTACAGTTCAGCAGAAACTTTTAGAATAACTGGGTAAGTGAGGTTAGAAAGCACCACAGGAACTTTCTAGTTCAACCTCTTGTTGAAAACAGGGTTAGCTATGAGGTATAACTACACTGCTCAAGGCGTTATCCAGCTGACTCTTGAAAATCCAGTGAAGTTCCACAAAGCCCAGATCACCTTGCCTTGCCCACCACCGGGGACTAACGTCTACAGGGCTAGGGGGACTCATGGAATAGTGGGGAAGAGCCTGGAGGACTGTACAAAACGTGTGATAGCTAGGGGAAGGCAGCAAGGAAGATGGGGGGAACAAGCACAGGAAAAGGGCTACTGCATTCAGCGAGTCCTAACACAGGATTTCATGCTTCTCCTTGTTGAATTTCAAAGGGTTCCTGCTGGCCCAACTATCCAGCCTATATAGGTCCCTCTGAATAAGCAGCCTCCAGCCAATTGACTGTTGCCCAGTAGGGTGTCATCTGCTATTTGTGCACACGCCATTGCCTCCCCCACATTGTTGATAGATGTTAAACAGGACAGGTGCTTCTTTTCCCCAGGGAAGAGCCAGTAAAGTGTAATGCCCATCCTCCCTTACCCCATTAAAAAATACACTAACACCTTGACTTCCCTGAGGTTTTGATTTAATTTGAAACTATATGACTTGTTGAAGCTCACTTCTTACTTTATTTTTGCCTCTTCTTGTGCTCTGCCAGTCCCTAAATATCTGTTTTTTAGATGTTAGAAATCATGTCTTGGGCTAAAAGCACTACAAGAATTAAACACGTGCAAATATAATCAACTTTCATCCCAGACAAAAAGGGTCTAAGTTCCACAGCACTGCAGGCTGCACCAAGTGACACAATATTGGCATGGCCACATGAGTCAAGCTTGCTTCCCCTGAACCTGAGCAGACCCACACTTTTGAGGAGAGGAACAGCAGCGAAACAAAAATAGACTTTACCGTCTCCAGTTCCTGGCTCAGCCAGACATAAGATGTTTTCTGCTGGATGAAGTCAGGTATATCAGCACCCATAGCACATTAAATCCACAATACAGATTATACTACCAGAGTTATGTTACAGTACTAAGGAAGTCCAAGACACATGTGCAGCCCCCATTACAAAGTCTACACAAGAAGTGATCAAGACTAACTGTACCTAGGCGTCTTATTCCAGAGTCATGTAGCATTACTAGAAACAGTACATCTGCTTTTGTCTTGCAAGGGACTGAAAGAAAGATGCATTTAATGGACCACTTCCCTGTAGCTTTCCCCTTCTAAGCAGCCAGAGAATTTTGACTGACCTTTCTATGCTGTTCTCCCTGGTATTTTTCCAAGCAATGGAAAAATCAGTCATATGATTTGCTTTTCCTAAACTGCCAGTGTTGCTCATGAAATACCAAAAAAGCAACAGCCATACAGCTAATGAAGGTATCATAAGGCAAGAGGCAGATAAGAACAGGAGAAACATGGCAAAAGAAAAGACAGAGGAAGAGATCAACCTGTCTGCAAACAATTTGACTCACAACCAAGTGTAACTCCTAATACTTCCATCCTGGGAGCACTTACAAGTCCAAAAAATAAGATATCTAGCCGTGACAATAAGGGTAAATTTTGATTAGAAGCTACATCAGAAGACATATGACAGAAAGCTCAAACTTCACAGAAAGTTAATAGAAAAAGAGAGCAGCACGGTATGCCACAGGATGAACAGAAATAACGGGAATTAAAACAAGCAAAAATGAATAAGAGAAATGAGAGAAAGAACAGGATGATATAAAAAATATTTTTGTTCTAGAGGGTATCAACTCAATAGAAGTCAAACCACTTTTCTATTGGACCCTCACACTTGATAAAGAGGTGAGCAGGTAAGATTCCCACCAGAAATTAATTCTGGGGGAACAGCACAGTAATGTTGTCATGCTAAAACTGCCCTCTACCTCTCTGAGAAATATGTATGAAAAATAGCCTTCCCCCTTATTTCTCTGCATCTCTCAGTGCCGTTTACTCATGTTGTACCACCAAGGTTATCAGATCAACCCTGCCTCCAAGTGGAGCAGAGATGCCTGAACTTGCTTCCCCTCTCTTCCCATTCTCATTTTAAAGAATCCCTTGCAGCTTGCTTGTCCTTCAGACAATCTCAGCTACCTCTGCTGCTGCTGTGCACTCCATGTGCTGATAAGAGCATACAGTCCCCCACAGGGCAGCTCGTATTACTTTTCAAAGCAAATCTCTGCCTCTAGCTCAAAATCTTATGTCCTTTCCTCAACACCGAATCCGCATGAAGACGTTTTCCTCACCTATTCCATCTAAGAACGTGTGGGGGGTTAGGAATTTATAATGCTAGCTACTTAGCTACTGTTTTACACACCTCCACAGGCGATATCTAATTACTAAGAACACATTTTACACACTGCATCGTGCTACATATATTATCTCATGAATAAAGCTGACAGTCAAAGATGTCACTGTTACTAAGTAGCAGCCCTTTGACAATTTCACTACTTTAGAACACTAAAATACTGCATTTCCTTTAATAGTTTTAGCCCCATCTTCTGCTTTACTAGACAGCAGTCACATTTTGATACAGCCATATTTAAAGCATTAAATCATAAAATAATCTCTTTGCTTTTGTAAACTCAGTTTCTTCCCTTGCTCAGTGGGTAACTAACTTGGATTACAATGTTTGTGCTTCCCTTATATTTCATTACCTTACAGTGTGAAAGATGCAAGCTACTTAACACTCACAATAAAGATCTAAAAATTAAGACAAATTAGACCAACAAATTTTCCAATACATTTCAGAAAGTCCGTTACTCCTAACAATAGCTTCATTGAAACACCTGAGGGATAGGATGCGGACAAGCTTTGAGAAATTGACCCCTCTGAACCTCATGAGGTTCAACAAGGCCAAGTACAGAGTCCTGCATCTGGGTCAGGACAACCCCTGGTATCAGTACCGGCTGTTGGGGTGAAATGACTGAGAGCAGCCCTGCCAAGAAGGGCTTGGGGGTACTGGTAGGTGAAGAGCTAGACATGAGCTGACAGTGTGTGCCGCAGCCCTGAAAGCCAACTGCATCCTGCACTGCATCAAAAAAGGAGGTTAAAGGAGGCAATTCTGCCCCTCTACTCTGCTCTGGTGAGACCCCACCTGGAGCACTGTGTCCCGCTTTGGGGCCCTTAACACAAGGAGGACATGGACGTCTTGGAGCGGGTCCAGAGGAAGGCCACCAACGAGATCAAAGGGCTGGAGCACCTCTCCTATGAGGACAGGCTGAGAGTTGGGGCCGTTCAACCTGGAGAAGAAAAGGATCCAGGGAGACCATATCGTGGCCTTTCAGTACTTAAAGGGGGCTTATAAGAAACTTGGGGACAAACATTTTAGCAAGGCCTGTTGTGATAGGACAAGAAGTAATGATTTTAAACTAAAAGAGGGTAGATTAGACTAGATACAAGGAAGAATTTTTTACAGGTGGTGAAACACTGGAACAGGTGGCCCAGGGAGGTAGCAGATGCCCCATCCCTGGAAATATTCAAGGTCAAGCTGAATGGGGCTTTGAGCAACCTCATCTAGTTGAGGATGTCCCTGCTTATCGCAGGGGGATTGGACTATACGATCTTTGAAGGTCCCTTCCAACCCCAAATATTTTGTGATTCTACAAAATTATTTGTCCTTTAAATTATGTTATTCAATTTCTATTCCCAAGAACTTTCCTAAAAGTTACAATTGTGGTTTCTAAATTCAACCTACTTTCTCTAGTCCTCACCAGCCATACCATAGAACCCAGCACAGATAGGTTGCTTTCCATTTTCCTTCTCCTGTTATGTCCTCAGTTACACACAGGTTAGTCTATCCTTTAAAGGCTTTATGGATAGCTCATTCCTCAGATTTGGACAGAACGAAAGCACTACTCATCTTCAACAGGAAGCATCTCTCTTCCATAACGGGATGGACTCAAAAGATACAAAACTTGCTCTGTTTTCATAACTCACACAAGCAAATTTGAATACATAAAGGACTGTCTCTGCTGTGTAATGAAGTGCTTTCAAACACAACCAGTTCTCAGAAAGGAACTCTATTTTGAGGGAGAATCTTTGTGAAAGTAAGCTTAACCTACACTTGCATAAGCACAGGTCCCTTAAGAACATTCCTAACTCCCCAGAGGAAATCAACTCTTTATTTAAAAAGGAAAACAAGTAAAACCTACCCACACAGTTGACTTTTGTTCACAGAAAGACAGAATCATTGATGCTGGAAGAGAGCTCTTTAGATCACCGCCTGCTCAAGCAAGGTCAACTAGAGTAGGTAGTCCATGACTCAGTCAGGCTTTGACTATCTCCACAGTCAGAGACTAGACTTCATAACATCTCTGGGCAACCAATACCAGTGTCTGACCATCCTCATTGTTAAATGATTTTTTTTTTAGAGATTGTTACTTTACATAATACACACAGAGGACATTGTAAAGCTATTTAAAATCTGGCAGTTGTTCCATATAACAATTCAACAAGAAGAGCAATTATCATTACCAGTACCCAGCCAATACCAAAGTGCACTGTGATGTTTTAGAAGGTTGCAGAAATTACCTCAATATACAAGACCTCTTAATTAAGAATTAATTATTTGCTTGTACACCACACTCCTGAGTTGGGCTGGTTCAAGAAGAAACTGACACGGTAATCATTTCAAATTCTCTACTAAAATCAGAATTTAGAAAGCAGAAGTGCAGACCATCTATGAAATACTGTGGTTCAAGTTTTCTATTAGTTTCTGTGGTTTTAAAAAAATAAACACAAATCAATACATTATTAGTGTTGCACTTCTTAAATTGCAGAAGGATCCACACCACTATCACCGGCCTCCACTGCAAATCCCAACATGATCCTATTGCACTTGGTTCACAGCCCGTGTTGGGAAACACGACTGAGAGATCTGTTCTGCCATACACAAAACCTAGTCTTTCTGGGACTGAAAGAAGTTGAATAGGCTTCGTTGTATTTCATGATGGGTTATAATCACTTCTACACATTTTAGCTAGGCAGAACAGCAGGATGTCAGGAGTACCCCAAATTCCAGAGTGAAATCGTGAACAGTTAAATGAAAGAAATACTAGATGTCCCTAGGATTTTATGTTGGACCTAGAAGGAAAATGGCAGTTCACAAGCTAGATCTTAAAAGTAACAAACATTTTGTTACACATCTGTTTCTGTATTGCATCTTAACACAGGATCATTTAGAAAGACATGGAGAAAGAACTGGTTCCATGCTGTCCACTTTTTGTTTCCCACACTGACCCTCACACGTAAACAAAACTCACTACCACAAGAAGCTAAAGCAGAACTCCACAACTCTAACTTTTTAATTGATAAGAAAAAAATAATAATCTAACTTTACATAATAAAGATTTCTCTCTACAGCTACCTGAAAGGGAGGTTGTATAGAGGTAGGGGTTGGCCTCTTCTCCAGAGTAACAGACAATAAGGCAAGAGGAAATAGCCCCAGGTAGCACCAGGGAAGCTTTACATTGGACATTAGGAAAAAGATTTTACACTGAAAGGATTATTAAGCATTGGAACAGGCTTCCCCGGGAAGTGGCTCAGTCACTATCCCCAGTATTTAAAAGACGAGTAGACATAGTGCTTAGAGATGTCCCTTTTTACAGTGGCTTTGTGGATTCTCAGCATACCTGCAGTTTGTTTTATAAAATTACTATCTGCATAATAAAACATGTCCAACAGTTCTACAGAAACATTTTTTTCCTCTTTGAAAGAAATTAGCATTCAATAGTTTATTATCTGGGTCTGACTGACATCGTTGATGACAAGCCAGTGTTACTTTTCACGCTAGGAAAAAACCTAACAACTATGTTTGATTACTGTAATGGCTTCAAGACTCTTTCAGAACTCCCAACAAAAGCAAAGCTCTGCTATAAACACACAGCTCATCAGACACTACAGAACGCTACCTGGTGGGCAGTGGGATTTTTGTGTAAGCTGTTGAAGTAACGCTGATGTTTGCATCACCTGAAAGTATGAGCTTTAGTTTTATTCATTTGACTTTACTACACATATAAATAAATAACACCTAGCTTTTTAAGCCAGTTGTGTCTTTGCCCCTTCAAGTGGAAATATTCAGCACTTTCTTTTGAAAACATGATTGTTCTAGTGAGTGAAATAAATTGCACATTCAAACTCTAGCTGTAACAAAGAAAAAAACCCACATATTTAGAAATCTCAAGATTAGCTTGTTGGCAAAGATCTACAGATCCAAGGTCTGGGTTCTTAATGTTTGGTAGCATTTCCCTCCTGCCTCCCACAGTAACCTCTTCCTTCTTCCTATATGTGGAAGAAACATTATTAGAAACCTTATTTTAATGTGTAACGCAAATTTGGGAGGAGTAGGTTTTTGTGTTTTGTTGGCTTGTGCAAGAGTTCATTCCCATGTTAAATCAGCTTTTCAGTATGACCTCACCACACTGACTGCACATGAGAGAATAGATACTTCTAGCTACAAAACTTCTGTTGCTCTAGGACATCTACCCTGACAGGGAAGAAAAAGCAAGTCTCCTAAAGAAAGCCAGAAAAGGAAAGGATTCTAGAAATGCGTTACATGGAAGCCATAGTGAAAAAAATAAAAAGTCAAGATGAAAATTAATTTTCAATAATTCTGTACATTTCATCAAAATCCTCAGGTTAGCCATATATTTCATACAAAAGAATCACAGAATCATTTGGTTGGAAAAGACCTTTAAGATGATCGAGTCCAACCATTAACCTAACACTGCCAAGTCCCACTAAGGCATGTCCTTAAGCACTATATCTACATGTCTTTTAAATATATCCAGGGACAGTGACTCAACCACTTCTCTGGACAGCCTATTCCAACACTTGCCAATTTCCTTTCAGTATTGCCCATTTTATGAAAATCTATTAGAATAGCTGTTACACTGGAACCCTGAAGAAACACTCACCAAACAAGTAAGTTTCCTTCCCTATGAGCTTCACGTATATATGTTCCATATCAACTACTCTTAAATAAAACAGGCTTACATAAACTTAATTGCTGCAGAAGTCTCTAAGATTTAGTGAAGAGAGAAAAGGATAGAAGATTTCTTAGCTATCAGCAGTACCCGAGGCATAAGAGCAGAAATACAGATAGTACACAATGGTGACGGTTTCTAATTCCCAGAGTTGTACATCAATTTCATCATTGTGTGTGATCAACTCACCGATTCAGTCATTTCCACTATAGACATCTTACAGATCATTGTTTAAAGGCCATGACATTAGGCATCTTAAGTCAACAACACAAAAGGTGTTTCAGGCTTGTAGAGAGTCAATTATTTCACATTTGTCAAGGTCACATACTATTTGTAACTGCTACAAATACCTTTGTAATTAATTCCTAGCCAGTTACAGTAAAGAGATATTGAGAGTTCTGGGGAAAGAAGAGGGAGCATAAGTTTGGTGAAAAACTCAGCAAATATGAGGAAAAAGGAGAGGGAACACCAGAACAGGGACCAGAGTATCAGTTGGTTTTCAACCCAAACTTCATATTTGTCTAACTAGACAATGGTATTTGTCAGCCTATGCAGCTACAGATTGTCAAACGGAGAGGCACGAAAAACAACATGAGCTGGTTAAGCTTTTTGTGTGCTGAAAATTGCTGGCATCAAAAACCTGACTCCTTGTATCAAAATGTTCATTTTTTTTCCCATTTAACTAACATCTTAACCAGGATTTAAAAACAAGGAAAAAAAATAACCCTCCACCCACATGCTCAGAGTAAGCTGACATTATATAAGAGAGGAACAAATGAACCATATTTAGACCTTCTGCAAGGAGTTTTATAAACAAGCCGTTAGTGAAATCAGATCACAGACAATCAATATATTAAAGTATCTGTTCATCTTCAACACTGTTTAATGGCAGTGTGCAAGCAACTTGAAGCTTGCCACTTTTGGTGTGGCACAGCCTCTAGAAAGACAGGGGCCTACTGAAGAAAACAGAAGAGAAAAGTAGGCTCACAGGTGCTTGAAGAGTTATTCCAGGCAATAGTCTGTTTGAGCCTGTTCAGGTAAATCTCACTTACTTCATTCTCTATTAACTCTCCTCTTCAAAGTCCCTTTTTGTTTGCTTTCCCATCTAACCTCTACATGATGACCACATCCCACTCAGCACCTCTCGATACCATTTGCTGTTCATCCCTTTCATCCCCTGATTGTCTTTCCCTTGTCATTCTCTTTCTGCCCACTCCCCAGTTATTCATGTGAAGGTACGAGGTCACTTTGTCCCACTAGTTCAGTAGGTCAACAAGCTTCCCCTACATTCATGTGAATCAGGCAAACCTCTGCTCAAAACTGCTGAGCTCAGCAAAAAGCAGTGGTGGAGGGGAGATAATGTTTTCAAATATAAATGAGAAAAATCTGCCAAGCAAGGCCTTGTTCTAGTTTTATTCAAGGATCATAGAATTCATGAAAAATTAGATCTATGTTTAAACACAGGGATCTGGCAAGAAAGTGTCAGCCATAAGACGTTCTCCCCTAAATAACCAAAAAGAAATTGCAGGAAAAAAACAAAAGCCCCAAATAAACATTATCAGACTCTCATCTGGGGGCGGGTGTGTGTGTGTGAAAAACACAACCAAAACCAAATGAACACCCCAAAACCCCCAGTAATCGGCACAGCCTAAATGGCACATTACGATAAAAATATTGCTATTTCTAAACCTAGAGAGGAAAGCTTTCTTGGTCAATTCAAACTGTTTTGGACTGGTTTTTGCATGCTGGAAGAAGGAACAGTTAATGCTTAGCTGAACTGTTAACTAGCAGCTTTAGCTTCTGATAGTTAACAGTAGGCACAAAACTATTTGGAAGAAACTATCATTTTCAAAGTTACATTTATTCCCATTTACTTAATACAACTTGGCTTAGCAAATCAAACCACAAATGCAGGCTTATTTTTCATTCTGAAAAAAACATGAACTGAACAGGTTATGGATCTTGAGAATGATAAAATACAAAGTCATCCTTAAAATTCCCTCTTATGACAAGCCCTGTTTGATTTTTTTGTTAAAATACTACACTTTCAGCTTCACAGTGTGTTTTATCTCCATCCCATTTACCACTTCTTTTTTGTCTTGCATAAATACCACTTCATAACCACTCTGTTTTAAGAAAGTGAGATTTTTCTTGTTTAATTCTGTGTCTGTTAAGTACTGTGCTGGAGAAGCTACAGAATAATCTTCATTTAAGAGCACAGACCCATGAGGACAACATTCCACTTGCTACAGAAAATGTAAGTCAAAACAATACAAAACAAAGAGTCCAAAGCTCAGTTGGTAACTTCTGCATTCCCGATAGAAGCAAAACATTCAATTTTAGCAAAACAAGTGCAAAAGACAGACTTAAGAACAACAAACAACTTAAAGACAGAAATTTAAGGAATGAAGTGTCTCCATCACACTTGGATGCTAGTTTTCTGATATATTTAGCTGTGTACTTAGAAACTCCTAGAACTGAGCAGCACAGAACAAAAATAGCCAGATGATCTTTACTTTTTCCCCCTGCAGCTTTCTTCTTTCCCCCTGCCAGTGCAGGATTCAAACAAATACAACCCTTATTCCTGAGCAGATTTATTTAATTTTGGCATTTTTGCTTGGCTTATTAGAATCTTTAGAGCATTTAGTTCCTCATCCCTTAACGAGCATGAGAGAGTTGAGATGTCTCTGTAATATCTTCTCGCAAAAATAAAGTTTTATTTCTCCTAAGTGGCACATGTAATTTCTCCTACTGCTGCATTGCACAGCTGTCTCAAAGGAGATCCAAGGGGCTGACTGTTCTATCTCGTTTCTGTAACAGCTGCACCATATGGTGCTGTGCAGAACTGGGCAAGTCTAATAATTCCATTTCTGAAGGCTTCATCACACTCTTTTGCAGCCAGCTTCTCTCCAATAGCCAATTTTTTTTCTTAAATTCAAGATGAGTACGAAGGGCTAGGGATAATTGTTATTGCATGCACCATACACTAAAGATGTCAGACAGGCTATCTTTTTCCAACTGAATATATTTCATATAGGTGTGGTTATAATTATGAAAAGGAATAGCTAGATGCTTGTTAATTAAACTAAGTTTTGAATATCACAAGCTATTACACTGTGCTGTATGCTTGTGTGATCACGTGAACGTACAGACAGACAGGAGCAACCCCAACCTGTTACATGTTGTCTCGGTAACTCACTGCAGCAAAAAAATCTCTTCCTAGGCACGTCTGAAGAGGAGATGCATTACAGAGCAAGTCTGTGTGACACCAGTGCTCCAGGTATAACTGGAAGGAATCTGAACAGCAAACACGTACTTTCCCATGAGCTCAAGGAAAGCAACTTGGGAACACCGAGAGCTACATGATAAGGAATCTCAGTGTAAGGAGTCCAACTTATAACTGAGCACCCTGCATAGCTAGATTATAAATTACCCACGTCCAGCCACAATGATGTCATATGCACACAATCTTTGCAATTCTTCCCATATTCCCACACACCCTCTTCCTTCCTCCGGTTCAACAGAGACTGGAAACACAGCAGCTTTTGCGAACAGCCTGAACATTACGACTGAGTCACGACTCCATAGTTAAAAAGAAAAGAGCAGCCAGACTTCCACCGCCAATGGGAGCCCCCGGGGGCTCTGCCATGATTCTTTCGGGTACCCCGAGCACCCTCTCCAGCGGGGCAGCTAGGGACCAGGGCAGGGCAGCCTCAGTGCCGGGGGGAACCGGCCCCTCCTCCGCTCTTCGCCAGTTACTTGTTAAGCGGCCGCGGTTTGTACTTCGGGAAGAGGTCCCGGGTCCGCAGCCGATTTCGCCGGTCCGGCGGCAGCAAGGCGGCCGGGCCCGCAGAAACCCCCGGAGCTGTCAGAGCGCTGACAGCCCCGGGG
>VXBJ01007570.1:617591-670909 GCA_013400055.1 Nycticryphes semicollaris | reverse complement strand
AACTGAACACAGTACTCGAGGTGAGGCCTCACCAGTGCCGAGTACAGAGGCACGATGACTTCCCTACTCCTGCTGGCCACACTGTTCCTGATACAAGCCAGGATGCTGTTGGCCTTCTTGGCCACCTGGGCACACTGCTGGCTCATGTTTAGCCGGCTGTCCACTAACACTCCCAGGTCCTTTTCTGCCAGGCAGCTTTCCAGCCACTCTGCCCCAAGCCTGTAGCGCTGCCCGGGGTTGTTGTGACCAAAATGCAGGACCCGGCACTTGGCCTTATTAAACCTCATCCCATTGGCCTTGGCCCATTGATCCAACCTGTCCAGATCCCTCTGTAAAGCCTTCCGACCCTCAAGCAGATCAACGCTCCCACCTAGTTTGGTGTCATCTGCAAACTTACTGAGGGTGCATTCAATCCCCCTGTCCAGATCATCGATAAAGATATTGAACAAGACCGGCCCCAGAACTGAGCCCTGAGGGACACCACTGGTGACTGGCCGCCAACCGGATTTTGCTCCATTAATCACAATTCTCAGTCACTCTCTTTTTGTTGATGTATCCCTACAGATCCCTTCCCCAGCGCATTCTTACCTGCCCTGAAGCTGGTCTCTGTGGCAATGACCGTTTAGCCCGTTAGTGGGTCGTTTAAAATGACCGGGGGTGGTGGTGGCTCCGCCCAGGCTCGCTCAGCAGCACCGCCCCCCAGCTGACAGCCCCCTGGACAAGCAGAGGCCTTGTCCCGGCTTCAAAAAAAGCTCCAAAAGAGCTTCTCGTCGGCCTTTTTCGCTACAGATCCCTTCCCCAGCGCAGTCTTACCTGCCCTGAAGCTGGTCTCTGTGGCAATGACACTCCACCTATTTAGCACATCAGAAATTTGGCTACCTAACATTATGCCTCTAAATCCATCTTCAGAATCCATAAAAGGGTGGATTTTGAAGCATTTTTCCCTGTCCCAGTATCCCTTTTGCCAGACACTCATGTTGCCCTGGCTTGCAACCATCAACCAGCTGCAACGAGTACAGCAGAAGCTGAGGCCTGAGGAGAGAAATCACAGCACCACACCACGAGTTCCCTGCCACAGCCCCGTGCTCACCAGAGCACTGCTGGAGCAGCACTTATCAGTGTCCACCCATGCGCGCACTGATGCCCACTCATGTGTCAGTCGCGGTCTGGTGGCTTAGGGACTCTCCTGTCACAAGACCCAACACGTGGTGTGGCATGGCATCTCATGGCTTGGAAGTCCACCGACTGGAGACGCTGGTAAGGCTGTAGGTCCGTGAACATCTGAAAGTGCAATGATAAGTGTAGGAGGTTTCCAGCAAATGAAGTGCAGCTGGAACTGCAGTGGCTGCTTGTGAAGAAGAGCTTACTCATTTTGCTTTTTGTTCCTTAATTAAAACTTCAGAAAAATGTCAGCTTTCAGACCTGCATGGTCTTTGAGAGATCAGTCACATAATTGCACTAAAAGCTAAGTGATCTTTCTGTAACAAGACATTTTAATAAACGTGGTGATTATGTATGACAGTTTATCAAGATGCGAGGTTGCAGGCGTGAATGTAATGTTACTGACGGGAACTATTGCCTCTTCAGGGGCTCCAGAAACTTCCTGTGTTTTAGCTCAAGCACTTATGAAATTATACATCTTCATATTTTTTATCATTACTTCCATTGTTTAATGTAACTGCATGTAAAGGAAATGACACGCTAGATCAGACCATAAATTTACTTCAATAGTTAACATTTTTTTTTCCAAGGATCTTGCTGAAGCAGCAAGTTATAAGGTCTACTCATAACCTGTCTGTTTCTGCAGAAACTTAAGGTTTTATTTTTAATTCAGCCCATTGGTTCAGTTCAAGCTGAAGCTGTCTTGATTCCACAACTTGCAAACTGTCATCAGCCAAATTAATCTTTTAAGCCCCATTTATCTCACTGGTGTGGAGAATCTGGAAGCTACTGGTGAAGGTGAAAATGTAAAAATTGTTAAATCATTTCACTGTTAGTCATTTGAATGGCCACTTAGGGTGATACTCAGGGAGAAAGACCACTTCCTTTTCTGGGTTTTTCTCCAAGCTTTGTGTTAGGTCGTGTTTGGTTGATGAAAGCTCTGAGTGAAATAGGTATTTGTCCAAACTTTACTTCAAAGACAGTTTTTGTATTTCAGTGGACTAACAACCAGAAGTAGCTGCTATTTATTTAGAGAGGAAAGGATTAAATGCATGTGACCAGAAGTTTCTACACAAATGTAGAACAGAACCATTTGGAATAAGGCGTTGCTGCTGGAGGGTTATCAACAACACAGGTTTCTAGATAGAGTTTGGAAAAAAATATCAGATTGTTTCTATTTATACCCGCCTTTGCCTTGGTAACCAGAGACTGCGTGAGGGATGCAGAATTTTCCCCACCTCATGGATGGCTCCAAAACCCATGCGCAGAAAAATGGTACGTGCAGTGTCTGCGGAACTATCACAAGAAATGTCATACTCATTTCTAAGAGAAGATAGAAAATATAAAGAAGGAAACAGAAGATTTCAGAAAGGATGGTACATTAGTATAGCTTTGAAATAATTTGCTCTCATTTCTGTCTCATCTACTCGATTTTTTGATCTTCTGATTATTACAAGGACCGTTGCTCTTAAACACTTTTTCTTAATTATCCCAAGTAACTTACCTGCATCCAAGGTAGCTGGATTTACTTATAATTGGTCACATTATGCCTTTGCTCTATCAAGGAGCTGAGTAAGATAAGAATGGACTTGAATTGGTATTTCTTTTACTCATTCTTTCTTGCTTTAAATCATCTATTTCCTACTTTGTGAGTTTATCTGCAGCTTAGGTGCCCGTGTAGCCTTCTGCAGGGTTTAAAAGCCGAACCATGCTATATTCTTGCAACTTTATTGCTGTGCTAAGCCCCTGCCCTGCTGGGAGAAAAAACATTTAATTATCGGGCAACTGTTTTAGTCATAATTCTTTGTTGCTGCATTTTCCTTACCCTTTTACTGTCAGGATGGGTAGAACAAACCAAGCCTTTCTCTGTCACAATAATACTCGGGCACTGTACCTTCTTAGGAAATGGATTTGGAGAGGGGAAAAGCAGGTAAATATAGGCTTAGAATGAATATGGGGAATCAGGGCCCTTACTGAAATTCTAGTGGGCTTGCTTCCCTTTCAAAAGCTTCACTATCTAGTTGCGATCTGGAAAGTAATTCCTATCTCCCGGCTCACAGAAGTCAGTGCCAAAGCAACATTAGCCGGAAAGGGGAAATAGTTCTAGGAAGTGGAGCAGGAACGGTAGGAAACCTGTTGGGCTTCAAATATATTCAGGGATATCTGACTTATAAAAACATATTCTTGGGATAAAAGCACTCACTGCATTATCATCCCTGAGAACAAATGTATAAATTTTCCCATACAGTCCTCTTTCACTCTCGTTGCTATTATGTCAGACCCTAGCTCTACAAAATACTGCAGGGGAAGAAAACCATTCTAGGGGGAGGAGAGGAGGCAGTTGGGAGTGCTGGAGCCCTTGCTCCACTCCTCCACATCTTCTTGGCTGGAGATCCCAGGGCTGGCATGTGGTACTGGAGGTGGAGGCGAAAGCTTTGTGCCATTTGGGAGTTTCCCCTTCATTTGCCTGATGGTGTAGTTTAGGCACAGCATAAGAGATTCAAAAACTTATCCAAGCAGATTTCTCATTTCAAGTGTAATCACTCTCATTGCTTTTCCCACACTGCCTATATAAATAATTAAAAAAATAATCAAGATAATAGCACAAGCAGTTTCAAACTCTCAAAAGCAGGAGTAGTGGCAAGGGACCAGCACTTTAGGACATAAAACCACAATAAACTGAATCATCGCACCTGCTCTGGCATGTTTATGAGGAGAAGTCTGAGTTGCCATAAGACAAGTATGAACTGGTTTGGGGCAAGTGAAATTCTGATTTCCATTCCCCTACAAGGGCAGAACCCTAAAAACAAGTTCCTGCTACCCCTGTGCAGCCTGTAATGCTCCTCCACAAAGGCTTTCATGAATCTTGAGCCACTCTGTTGAAATCAACAGCTTTCAGATGTAACCGCATTTACTCACATCTGCTAGCCACATTTGTTGCTCCCTGTGGGAAAGAGCAAGGATGTTTTCTGGAGCTGGTTACGCTCCCCAAATTTGAGGGCTGGCCTCGCCCCATCAGTGGTGACACTGGGAGCTGCTGACCCACACAGCCACTGGAGGGATGGCATGCTGCTCTCCTGCCCCACTCCCCCATGTGTGGTCCTTCACACAAGAGGCCTGTCCTCTTGCAGAGGAGCATAGCTGGAGGTCCTGTGCCTTTGGCAGCATACCTGGAGCAGCAGTTCCAGGCAGCCAGAGTGCAAGCGCTGCCAGGACGCTTCCCAAGCCCTCCTGTGGCCTTTAGCATCTTTGGAGGAAGTTCAAGTAGTTGGAGATGGAGACACACAAAGGAGAGGAGCACTGTGTTGTTTTGCCAAACGAGATTAAACGGAGCCAAAGGTGAAGAGAAGCCCATGTACAAACAACTCCGCAGGAGTGGTACCACACCACCACCCGAGAACAGCTCTGGCCTTGGTCAATGCTCTGACCCAGATGCACAAGAAGCATTGAGTTTCTATGACAGTTACCCCATTATTGAGGGTTTGCTTCCAAACTGGTGATGAGCACTTCCAGAGACAATGTTCACTGTGTTGGGAATGGAGGATGAGGTTGGTGGGATGGACAAATGCCTTTCCTTTGCACCGACTCCCAAAGACCTCTGAAACAAAGGTCATGAGTTGGAGCCACAGCAAGAACGTGGGGATAGTGGGTAATGTCCCACAGGGCATTTTGCACCTCGTACCTGTTTGTGTGGCAACGTAGGCCTCAAAATGCCAGAAGCCCCGCCGGCCTGCAACGCGTGAGTAGCGGGCGGGCCGGGCGGCGAGGGGCCGGGCCCGGGCCCGGGTTTAGGCCCAGGGGAGAAGCCGGGCCTTTCCCGGCGGCGNAGTTTCTATGACAGTTACCCCATTATTGAGGGTTTGCTTCCAAACTGGTGATGAGCACTTCCAGAGACAATGTTCACTGTGTTGGGAATGGAGGATGAGGTTGGTGGGATGGACAAATGCCTTTCCTTTGCACCGACTCCCAAAGACCTCTGAAACAAAGGTCATGAGTTGGAGCCACAGCAAGAACGTGGGGATAGTGGGTAATGTCCCACAGGGCATTTTGCACCTCGTACCTGTTTGTGTGGCAACGTAGGCCTCAAAATGCCAGAAGCCCCGCCGGCCTCAGCCTCCTGTAGGAAGCAGCGCTGTGCTTTTCCCCTGGGGGATGCCATGAGGACCTCCCAGGGCCGGGCGCTGGCACAGCCCTGACCCACTCGGCGAGGGGCAGCAGCGCTCTGGAGACCTTCCACCCCCCCGCCTCATGCCTCATTCCCCCTGATTTGATCGCCCCGCCGGGTTGGCCGGGGGAGGCCGCTGAGTGCCGCCGGCTTCGCTGCAGTTCTCCAGCCGGGCGGCGGCNCCCTACGAGGAGGGAGGCGGCTGGGGAGCGCGGCAGCTGCACAGCCCCTGGGCCACGTACCGCTTCGCCGGCCGCACCATCCGCCTCCGGCAGGACTGGCGGCGGCTGGGAGTGGCGGCCGTGGTCTGGGATGCGGTAGGTGTTCACGCCACATAGAATGTTTCTGTACTCCGTGACTTCCCTGGCTTTCAGAATCGCCATAGAGAATTATTTAACACTGAATTATGAATGGTTCGGGTTGGAAGGGACCTTAAAGATCATCGAGTTCAAACCCCGCTGCCATGGGCAGGGACACCTCCCACTAGACCGGGTTTTTCAAAGCCCCATCCAGCCTGGCCTTGAACACTCCCAGGGCTGGGGCTTCAACGTCTCTGTGCAAATTGTTATTTTTCCTATAAGATTGGGGGTTTTTTTTACAAAAAAAAACCCTTTTTTGTTTGTTTGTTTTGGTTTTGTTTTCCCTTCTAAGAGATCCTGGAGGACTGCAAGGAAAATAGGCCACATTAAACGGTGCATGGCCCGTACCAAGTAGAGGAAATATTCTAGATCCCTCACAGAACTCTTACCCATTTCTTTACAGTGGCCCGTGGTGTTTGCTTAACGCCCTTCAGAATGCAGCAAGGATCCTGCTGCTTGTAGCCGTCAAGGACTGCTGATAGACTTTATCTTGGGGTTAAGAACCATCTAAAACAGAGGGGTTTCTGGCAAGCCCAAGGCTGCAGGTCACAGTACTGCTGTAGGAATCCAAGGGCTTCCCGGTTGTTTGTGTCTTTGTCCAGACACAAATTGCACTTTCACCTCTAGTTTTAAAGAGCAAGCGTAGCAATTTTAGCAAACTGCTCACATGAATCTGTGCACAGGCTGCACAGACATTGGTTTTGACAGAACTTGATGTGGAGAGACGTTCGTTATCAAGATTTCTGTAAAATACAACACATTAGATACAACCAGGTTGATGTGTTCTTACTTACTTTCCCTAAGTCCTTCCTGATGACATGCCAGTGTTGTGCAGAAACCATTTGAAATACCACACTAGGTACCATGAAACATTATCTTGGACTTCAGCAATACTGTGTTCATTCACTAGTGCTTGGCAGCCCCCAGTTTCTCCTTTCCAAATGTAATTCTTTCTGCCTCCTGTTTATGTCTGGGGATTCATGAAGCAGTGTTACCACATCCAGGTTGTAGTCTCTGTGGTTCTTTTTTCCTTCTGCCTGTAAGAGTCTTCCATAAAACTCATAAGACCAAATGTGCACACAGGAGGCAGAGAAGAGCCGAAGCAGGTCTTGCTACAGACCCGAAGTGCCCAACCCTTCCATAACCTTCTCCCACAGTGTAAATCAGAAATCCTGTGTTCAGTATGACTGAAATGAGCCCTGTGCTTAATTGCCATTTTCTTTTGGCTTAGGCTGTTGTCCTGTGTGCTTATTTGGAGATAGGAGGCATTGATCTCAGGGATCGGTCTGTGATTGAGTTGGGAGCTGGAACTGGATTGCTGGGAATAGTGGCCACCTTATTAGGTAAGGGCTTTTTTGTTTGCTTGTTTAAAGCAATTTACCACTGTAGTAAAACTAGCACTTTTACATCTACGTGCCTGGTATAGAAGTTAGCACCAAAGCTACACATGTGGACTGTGATGTTTCCTGAGTCACCTTCCATTTGACTTCAGAGCCTGCTGCGTTATTTATTGTAGCACTGGTGCCACTGCAGTTTACTTTATGGTGGGACCCTGTTAGGCTGACGCCTGTTACCATGGTGCTCAGCTCAGCTGCATTCAGTTCTGCAGCTATTCTTCCCCAGGAGAGTGCTGTTCTTCCACTTGTCCTCCTATGCAGCACTGATAAAGCTACTGGTAGAAGCCACTCTCTGAGCTTGCATAAGCCTTGTTAAGCCTGTCTTGCAGACAGGGGAACCAAGGTCTGGAGAAAAGAAATGATTTGCCTGTGGCCGAAAAAAGGGTCTGGGTGTTGTGTTAAGTTTGTGTTAACTGTCTCAGGTTAACTTTTTAATTCAAAGCTCTTGTGGCTGTGGAAGGTGCCTACTGAAATGGTAAAAACAGAGCAGTTTGACAAAATACAATCATGACATGCAAAGTCACACAGGTATAGCTTTTGTCTGATCTGTGAAAGAGGCTCTCTAGCTGCCTCTCTCCCACAGAACAAATTTACAGCATGGTGGAGCAGGTTCCTTGTAACAATCCCTGTAACTTACTCTGTTCTCACCTACAGAAAGGCAGAAAGTAACCTCTTTTATGCACTGAGAAAAAGCTCCAGAAAACACTTTTTGTTCCCTGCCTAGCAATCTTCATGTGGAGTACACTTTGTATTCTTAACTGACTGTTGAAGGGTAGGATGTATGTAGATAGTGGATTTTTTGCTTGTTTTGTTCTTTTGTTTGTTAGTTTTTAATCAGGCAGCTCAGGGAAGTTGTTAATGTTTAACAGGAACTAAGGACCCTGCTTGACTTATTACAAATGCTGTATTTATGGCTATTGATTATTTGTCTGAGGCATATTCTCCTGTACTGCTTAGGTGCTCGTGTTACCATCACAGACAGGGCAGCAGCACTGGAGTTCCTGGAGTCAAACGTACAGGCTAACTTACCTTCTGAACTGCGTCCGAGAGCTGTGGTGAAAGAACTGACTTGGGGAAAAGATCTGGGTAACTTCTCTCCAGGAGCATTTGACTTCATCCTGGGTGCAGACATCGTTTATCTGGAAGAAACTTTTGCAGACCTGCTTCAGACCCTGGAGCACCTGTGCTCAGAGCAAACTGTGATTCTTCTTTCCTGCCGTATCCGGTATGAACGGGATCACAAATTCTTGAAGATGCTGAGAAGCCGTTTCTCTGTATATGAGGTCCACTATGATTCCAGTAAGGATGTTCATATCTACAAAGCACAGAGGGCTAGTCACAAGGATGACTTTTGACTGTGTACTTTCTTAGTAAACCACTGATTCTGTTCAATCCAACTCTTGTTTCTACTCAATATACTTGTTCCTAAGCATATAATTGCAGTTGTGTTATTTCACTGGTGCCTTGATCTTATGGTCTTGTGTGATCACTTGGTATGATACAAGCAAGGATTGTAATTCAGTTCTGCATACTGAACTTCTGCTTCACTTCTCAGCAGAGTTGTGTAGGGTTTTCCACTGACATTTTATTAACCGTAATTTTTGAAACGGATTTTAAGTTGCAGAAATTTCCAGGCATCAAAAATGTAATAAAAAAATCTGTTGCTTAAAATCATTTCTGTGGGAAACAGAGAAATAGATCAGAATGAGTTCCTCCCTCCCCCTTATCAGTTCTTCAACTCTAGAAAAGTAAAAGTGGATGAAATATAAGCTAAGACTCTGGCTCTAAATGCTTTAACTCTTCAGGCCTTCTACATCTTAAAAGTTGTGGTAAAAGAAGCCACTTAAAGAGCAAAATCAACAAAGGCAGATGCTATAAAGTTGTTCTGTTGCTGTGACTGCTGCATTGAAGAGGCACGGGAAACAAAGAATACGATCTGTGCGTGGGGTGCGTTGGGAATCAGTGCTGCGGAGTAAGCCAGCTTAGGAATCAGTGGTGTTTTCACCTGACTGCCCCTGCAGTACCAAAGCAGTCGTGGTTCTTCAGTTGTCGCTAACAAGGTAACTTTCCCTCCCACAGATCAAGGCTCTTTGCAGCAGATACACATACACGTGTGCCAGCTGGGAAAGTGAACCATGTAAACTCAAACTGTCTTTTAGCAAATCATTCCTTGACTCTCAAAGTACTGCTAAATAATGTCCTAGTTTCTGCCTTTGTTTGTGGCTCACTCTGAGAACTTATTTAGAAGAGGAGGGTGCTGCTGTAAAATCTTTGTAGCTGGGGGAATACTTGTTCTTGTATTTCTTGGGACCTTGAGGCAGTGTCTAGATTGTGGCACGCACATTCTAAGTAACTGATTTCATACCCTGAGCTTCTAAAAACACCTCTGTTTATCCCACAAGATCCTATGTGAAAAGTGCTGCAGCCTGGAATCCAGCTTGGTCCAGCAGCAGACTTCCTTCTCTTTTTAGTGGTGGAAAAATGAAACTGGTAAAAACAAGACAGCTATACTTCTAAATGCAGGAATTGCTGTAGTACTTTTCTTTGCTGGATGTGGATTTTTTTTTTTTTTCTTTAAACTTAATTTACAAAGCCCCAGGTGAGGTTTAGGCTTTAAGTGTGTGCACTGGCAACAGCAAACACCAGCTTTGGACCACGGACGTTAGGAGCTCTTTGTCACTTCTGCTTCCATCAAACTTCCTAACTGCAAAAGAAGGAGAGGGCCTGTGGTCCAGAAATGATGTGCAGACTCTAATCTGGAAATGACACGTTTATCATTAGAGCTCCCATGAATGAGGCCCAAAGGCCTTGTGCTTCATCCCTGATGCATCTCTCACCTGTTTTCAGCAAAGTTCTTTGCCTGGTTCTGGTCTTGGCCTGAAAGTTGCTGCTCTAAAACACTTGCTTTCAACAGTAATCTCAGAAGCCACATGGTGTCACTAAAACAGTACTTAGGCAGCTGGGTGGGAACCTGCAGTCTGAAAGTATAGAGTTGAAGTCCTTTTGAGGGAAGGAATACAGCACCTCTACTTAAAACCGAAGCATAATATGAGCTTTAATGTGCTGGACACGGCTTTTTCTGTCCTATTAACTGGGTGAGCAGTGGCTGAAAAAAACCATTATGCGCTCTCCCGACCCTCTTGTTTTCCGAGCGTGGCTGTTAAGTTCTCACCACTCTTCTTCCTTTTCATCCTCACAGGTATTTCCTTGTCTCCGAGCTTGTCTGTGGTCACTCTGTGTCAGCCTCCCCCTGGGCTGGAGCTGGCAGAGAGCAGTGTGCTGGTGCCTGGGCTTGTGAGAGCGTGGGACTTGGTGCCTGAGGCAAGGCTGCTACCTGGCTGTGCTCAGCCCTTGTGAGAGGCTGCGGCTTGCACTGCTGAGAGCCTTAGCAGATCTCGTGTTCTTGCCATAGTAGGAACACACTTGAAAAGCCCTCTTAAATGGCACAGAATAAAGCCCAGCGTAGTACAGAATGAAGCCTACTGCGAGCAACCTACACGCTTTAAGAAAGGGGCTTTGCTACAGGCCTTGCTTTTCCTGATTGGAAAAGTTTTGTACTTTTAAAACAAACCAGTTTAATTGCATCTCATTGTTTTTCAGCTCTCAGTGTCTGCTTTTCCATTGCTGCTGTTACAGCCTGTACCCTACCAGTGAGAGCAGGCATGTGCTGGAAGAGACCAGGCTTGGCTTCTTTTGCCGTATTGCTGTTGCACAGCAGCTGTATGCAAACCCGAGGAGAATGTTTGAAGGCTGAAGCAATGTTCCTGCCCCTAAATAAATACTTACAGAGAAAAATGTGAGATGACCCCAGCAGCTTGGGTCATCTTGGGCAGGCAAGGGCCCTGACCTGCAGAGCTGAGCTTCTCCACAGCACAGCAAGAGACACCCCCTCAAAGGGACACCTTCTCTGACTGCGACTGGGGTGTGCGTACTCCTTTAGATTCAGCAGACCAGACCCAGGAATGTTGCAGTTAAGCCACCATCGCAAGGACATTAGTTCTGGCTGCTTTTGAAGCCGCGGTGTTTAGGGGCAGGCACCAGCTGTGAGAACGGAACTCCGCTGTAACCTACAGCTCATTCCCGCTGGGCAGTGCTAACACCCACCCGCACCGGGCAGAGCCTTCTGTTGTCCCAGGCTGGGCTTCACAACTTTTTTATATTCCCATCACACCTTGCTTCAAGGGAGATGTCAGGAGTGAACCACGCCACAAGTGCAAGGTGGGAAGCAGCAGAGCCACAACTGCCCAGTGAGTGAGCACACAGAGAGAGCAGCCCTCGGCAGTGACACCAGCAAACCCTGGTGGTCTGACTGATTGGTCCCAGGTGAGCTCCAGTACGAGATGATACATGATAGTGCTTCAGCAGCTCTTCAGCAATTACTGCCCAAATTACTGCCCAGCACCCTGCCCAAATGCCCTCTGTCACCCTGTTTGTCCCAGCACTAGTGAATCACAGAGTGGTAGGGATTGGAAGATCAGGGATTCAGAGATCATCTAGTTTGACTCCACAGCGAAAGCAGGGTCACCCAGAGCAGGCTTGACAGGAGCGCCTCCAGGTGGGTTTTTGAGTATCTTGAGAAGATTCCACAGCCTCTCTGGACAGCCTGTTCCAGTGCTCTGGCACCCTCAAAGTAAATTTTTTCTTCACATTGAGCTGGAATTTCCTGTGTTCCAGTTTGTGCCTGTTGCCCATTGTCCTGTCAGCTGGGGCACCACTGAAAAGTCTGTCCCCATCCTCTTGACACCTGCCTTTTGGATATTTATAAGCACTGATGAGATCCCCCTAGTCTTCTCCAGGCTAAACAGACCCAGATCTGTCAGCCTTTCAAGACAGTGTGGTTCTCCTTTGGGTGGTTCCATTGCATTGCTCCTGTTTTATAACAGGCATGAGCTCATCTGTGGGGAGGATGTGTTTGGGCATGGGTCCCTGAGCAGTGGGGCAATGTGTAAATATGTATCTTGAGAAATAAAATAGTCACCCTGGGGAGAGGATCCAAGTCACAGGGAAGCGACCAGTTAAAATGTGAACATGCTGTGAGGTTGTGAACCCATCCCTGAAACGTGCCATTCTGCAAGGGAGCAAACTTCTAAAATGTCACTGCAACTGAAGTCATGTTTGATTAAGACATGGAGTACAAATTTCAGCTCTGTATCTTACGGATGAAGAGCTTCAAGGTGCAGCAGTGTTAGAAGAATCACGTTTACCCGCTGGCCTACTGACTACACAGCCATCTGCCTTACCAGATTCCTTCAGTGCAAAATTCAAGCCAAACTGCATTTTTCTCTCTGTTTGGGATTCTGCCTCATTACTGAGATGTAGATTTTTCTGAGCAAGTACGTGAATGGCATTATGAAAGCGCTCAGTTGTGAAAACCACAAAATCCCAGCCATAATGAGCTGACCTTTCTGCTTCCCCTTGATTTCACTGGAGGTGTGGTTACCTCGCTGCTGAATTTCTTCTTCTGGCTTTCATCCCAGCCTTTGGATCCGGCCTGGCAGATTACATCACGGGGCTGGGATCCTTGCAGTGTTTGCTGCCTTCAGTTCTGCTCCCTTACGAACACCAGCAGGTACACAGTTTACAGGAATGCTTAGAAGTGAGAAAGCACAGTTAAACTGCGAAAGGGAAAAGTCTTTCATGCGTTGTTAAATGGCAGAACCAACTGCCAGCAGAATGGGTACTGGAAAGCAGGTTTAAAAATATCAGAATTGGGAGAGAAAATTAATTTTCCAGGACTTAATCTCTCACTAATATAATTCAATTTAATTAAGATTTAAAAAGCCTTCCCTTTGGGGAAAATACCTCATGAATACCCACAGCAGGCCACAGATCGTGAGAGGACACCACAGTCTGCTTAAAACATGCCCTTTGCCATATTCCTATCTACCTGTCATTTGCCCCTAAGTTAGTGTAAAGGGAACATCCTGCTCAAAAAAGAGACTTTGTAGAGTTTTTTAAAGCATGTTTATGTGACTGCACATAAATGTTTGTGTAAAAAGGGAGTTATGACAGTCTATACCACAAAGGTTACAGTAAGAAAAAGCACTTCTTTATGACAATAATTCACAAATTCACAAGAATCACTTTAATATACAAAGCAATTACTACCATTCTGAAACACAAAGCAGCTAGTATGTACATAGTGTTAATAAAATGCATTATAACCCAGTACATTTTTTTTTAAACACAGATAAAGCACAAAAAATTAAGTAAGAAAAAAAACCCCAAAACCAAAACAAAACCCCAAAACACAACAGGGATGTTCCTAGGCTTTTGGGGAAATGTAAATAAGAATTTATTTTCCCCCAATTATGGATTTTCATTTCATCTTTTAACTTCCACAAGTACGTGGAAGTCGAGCTCAAATACCCTGTTCTGTGCTGACATGGTTTAGGTAAAGAATCAGAAACGCAGATGAGGTGAACTTACTCTTTCCAGCTTACATTACCAAGGGAGAATAATAACCCTTGCTCTGGAAGCTTCCCTGAAAAACACTGTTCCCTAATTTCTAATTATAAATCCAGAGTAGAAAAAAAAATATCATTTTTGAAGCGAGCAACCAATCTGTGGAGAAGTCTGTGGAGGGGTTGGCTGCCAACAAGCACCTCTTCTTGCCCTGTTCCCCACCCATCCTTGGGAGTCCATGTAAGCAGCACAGTTTCAAATCTCATACAAACTCGAAGTTCTAGAACTTTTACAAATTAATGTTTTAATATAAATAAATGTCATTACACACACAAAAATTGGAGTGGCACCTGGATAAAACACAACTTGTGGAGAGCACCCAAACATCCTCAGCTCTTCAGACCGGCTGTTTCCAGACAACTGGCTCAAGGCCTCCTTCCCCCTGCCCTCGCTCAGCTATCCCCTAATTTAGAGAAATACACAGCCGAGGCTGAGCGAACCGACAACTCCCAAGTCGTGAGTACAGTAAGTGGTCAGCTCATGAAGTGGGCCAACCGCGGATCATTACAGCCTGTCCCTGCCCCTCTCCCTGCCAGCACACAGCTCCGGAGGACAGCTGGCTTCTCCTGCCTCTCGCTGGTGAAAGCGTGACCTGGGCTCCCCAATCCGTGCTACGCCAACTGGCCCGAGCAAGTCTCTTTGCAGACCAGAGCTGCCGTACACTTAAAAAACACATTCCAAGGCAAAACACTTGAAATGCAAACCCTCTTTACCAACTGGATCTGGTTCCCTTTTCTCCAAAGGTGTACACGTTTAAGCCATATCCATCCACAGACCCGAACCTGTCCCCAGCACACAGCAGATAGGTTTCCAGCACCCTGTTTCTCTCCATCAGTCTGGCTCCCCCCAGACCGACTGAGCTTCATGATACATTCAGGTTTCTGCAAAATCAGTGTCTTTTACAGCTAGCAAATTCAAAAAGCTCAGGGAAACGAGTTCCCAGGCACAGTACAGAGAGCCATCAATGTACTGTGTGTGCTTTTAAAACCTGCTCACAGTGACAGATTACAGGGTTACAGCCAAATTATCATTGTTCCTGCAAAAAAAAAAAAAAAAGGTGGTTGTGCTTTTTTTTATCTTTTAAAGCAGGGTGACATGTTGTCAATGTACCTTTACTTCCTGGTGTCAAAGAACTGGAAAGCCTCTTGATTTATTTTCTTGGAATGCAGCTTGTAAAAATTGCAGCCAATTTTCAAATTAAGAAAAGGGGAATAAAGTGACTGGAAAATAGTTTAGCTTTCCTTCCAAATTAACCTCCCTTTCTCACTTGGGATCACTGAACTAGTTCTATTCTAAAAATAATCTCCCATCCATCCTGTACATACTGCTCTGAGACACCACACACTTAATTCTTTCCAATCTTCAGTACTGCCAGTTCAGATCTCCTGCCATGTTGAAGTAATGCCTGCTGGATGCCAGGTGCTAATCAGCAAGTTAAATTTTGCGAAGGAGTCAAGGCCTGTGAAGAGAGGAGTGAATTGTGTGCAGGCAGCAGGATGACAACAATTGTGCCGGGGAGCATCTCAAGCAAACCCAATTGCTCTTAATAATTTTGTTCTGTGTTTTCTTTTTTTTTCTTTCTTTCTTTTTTTCCTCAAAAGTGCACATTTTAATTAAACAATTAAACATTTACAAAGAATATAGTGTAACAAAAATAAATACATGACCTTTTGGTTAGATCATTAGCAAACGTTACATCACTAACCAGCTTCAGGGTGAAAAAAATGACAGTAAGAACAGGGTCTCAACAAATCAATGAAATCCTCTACGAATTCTCATAGAATTGCAACCACTGATAATGAACTTGCTTTGATGGGGAGACTTGTCTTTATTTTAACCCACAAAAAGCACTGGCTGTCTGTCATAAATTAAAAAAATACAAAATAGAAAGGCAGAGGCCAGTTGTCACTAACAGATGACTCCTTGAAGCTGCAGTCCACTGGAAGCCCAGATTTAAAGGAAACCTGTAGTACAAATTTAGATCAGAAACTATCAGGGCTGTTTTTCCTTATTAAAGGTAATTTTTTTTTTTTTCCTGAGCCTCCTAATGATTCCAAACACCCCATCAATTTTCTGATCAATGCACAAATATCAGAGAAGACAGTGGTCTGCAATGCAAACCCCAACAACACAAGAGCCAGAACGTACAAGTGCCTGTACAGTCCTGACGAGCACAGCGGGCTAAAATTGTGCTTTCGGATACAATCTACGGTGCTGGCAACTACCTGACACTGGTAAAATTGCTGCATAAATAAAAATGCATCGCCCCTACCCCAGGAGGAAAACAGAAGTCCTACCAGTGGTTCCTTTAGAAAACAACATCTTACCAACCTTTCTAATTGTTTTGCCTTTGTTATATAGCTGCCAAAGAGAAAAAGCACAAAAGTGAATTGTTCTGGGGGGTGGGGGTTGTTGTAAAACAACTGTTTACACAATTTCAAAAATCTCCATCAGTAAAAAAAAAAAACAAAAAAAAACCCTCACAAAAGCAATGAAAGATGAAAGAAAATTATTGAAAATGGATAACTGAGAAACAGCACAAAACAAATCAGTAATAAGCGCTAGAATAATGCAGCCCAGAACTACTGGGGCAGAGGGAAGCTTTCACACACACACACACACACACACATCCACACACACCCAGACACACACAGAAAAGTAAAAATTTTTTCTGACCTCCATATACTATAATACTCAGCATTCCTGACTTAAAAGCTCTCAGAGCTGTAGATTATATACTGTGTGTATATATATATATATGTACATATATTATACATATGTATTTTCCAAGAATATCTAAATTAAAAGAGCACCTCTGACAATATCTTAACTGCCAGATCGGTGCCGTTGTTTTGCAAAATAATGACATTACAAAAATTATATTTCAAATCAATTCTTGTTTATTATGAACATAATGGATCTAGCCCTTTCTAACCCTCTCTTCAGGTAAAACAGGCTATCAATTCTTGAAGACTCACAACCGTGAGATATAAAACTAACCCTCCCTCTCCCCTGCCGGCATAATTTCTGTCCTACTTCCAAAAGGCCTTAATTTATAGAAGCTGATTACCCCAACCTCACTGCTTGGTAAATAGCATATGAATGGATTCCTGTGTCATATTCTTTCCATTTTTGGGTCAATACGAATAGGAAGGCATGTATGGGTAACCCTAGCCAGCCCTCTACTCGGTCTAATACTTTTTTTATTGTTGTCATTTAAAATTTCCACTGAAGAAATTAAAGTCCCTAAATCCTCAGTGCAGCATAAATAAAACTAGAGATTCTTGCAGATACCTATGTACTTTAAAATAATGTCTTTTTCCTTAGTGAAATGCTATTTCCTAATGAGGCCTAGACTAGTAACACTACAGACTACTCGCAGACCATGCACAGACAAACTGGTAACACAGCTCTCCTCTCGCTGCTGTGCAGATTTGAACAAACCCTTTATTAGATGACATCCGTCTGGGTCCCTGGTCTGTTTGGCTCCCAGGCTTTGTGCCGAGTGACTCTCAGTGAGCGCTAGACAGCGCGCATTACCCACCCGGAGCAGATCTCAGGACACAGCTAGCCTCATGCAGCTTCACTGCAGAAGCTCAAGTTGTTGCAAACAGATGTTTTCTACAAAAGAAACAGCCTTAATGTAGGCACATACAGCCTTTCCCGTGTATCTCAAAGCTCGAGGAACCATTCCATATTAACTATAAATTAGGCAATCATGATTTTCATGTTTTACGATGATGACTCCTGTGTTATCAACATTTCTATTTCAGCACTAGTTCTGAAAAACTGGTAACTGTTGGATGTACCTGTAGTCTCTGACTTTAAGAATCTGACAATTTTTATAAAAGCATTGCTGAGAATTTAGGGTCGTCTTTAAATTTGCATTGCTAAACTAATAAACTCATCTTCCATTAAATAAAAACATGAAAATCAATTCTCTATGGCAGATAAAAATAGACTATTTATAAAACCCCTCAAAACTTATGAAAAGGAATTCTTTCATAATTCTGACACTTATGTTCTCGTGTTGAAATACAAACATAATTTGAAATTATTGATAACTCTAGATTTAACAATAATGCTACAAGTTTAACCCTGCTCCTTTTAAAGTCTCTTGGAAACTGAATGCCCTTTCAAATGAGAAAACTAGAACTTTTAATACTGCTTAGCTGTTTGAGACTCAACTGCCCAGAGTCTTCCAAATGTTCTTCTTATAAGGTCACATCAATTGTATAACCTTTTAGAAGCTTGTGTTTGAATTTCATCTTCAAAACAGGCAGAGTGAATGGAAAAAAAATAAATATTAGCTAATACTTTGCTAGAGGCATTAGTATAGACCGGAGACTTACTCTTATGTCTCTAAATATGAAAGTTTGACCAGAAGCCCAAAGTAAACTGACTCCATCAAATGACCCAAGTTAATGTATCAAGCGACTGGCCTCAGAGGGCCAGTAAACGAACCACACATGATTCTTTTTGACACAATCTTTTTGACAACTTCTTGATGTTCTTTTTTGGTTCTTTTCGAGCATCATTCTTCTGAAGTCCTGTTTTTAAATACGAACTACCTTTGTAACAACATAAATCTGGGAAAGACCACGTTTCCTCAGCGCACACAAATTGCAAATGTCTGAGGCACATGAGTAATTTTACTTACAGGAATAAATTACTAGGTAGATCTGACCCTTTATATTAAAAAATCCTGTGAGTAAATTAAAAGTTTAGCTAGCCTTGCCAGGTTCAAATAAATAATATTGTCCCTTGCAAAGCCAAAATTGGAATTTTTGTGTTTGAAGTCCTCTTCAATATTTGAGGTTGTCTTGGCAGTTGCCATACAGCAATTTAATTTATGCATGGAAGGCAGCCTCAAAGTTTGAAAAAGAATCTAGCAAACCAGGCTGATGTTTCCATTGAGTACAGTAATTTCCATTACATAAGATAGTGGTAGAGAAATAGAAATAACATCACCGATTGACAGGACTTGGGACACACATTGTAATGTCATCAGGTAGTATGTACGTGGAGTTGGCCGTGCTTCAACTGCTTAGTTGTTCTGCATACAAATAGGTAGTGCTTTCACGTGTTACCCTTGCTGTGACTGTTTTTGAAATGTCACTATTGTACCTTTTTCGTTTTGAATCCCTTTCCCATCCAAATATCATTTCCCAATCAGTATCCTATGAAGCTGGTGTTTGCTTTTTGTGTATTCAGAATGCTGAACACACCTGGACACATAAGCTTCGAGAAGCAAGAACTGACCAGTGAAGCTCAGTTCAATGCATTTGTTTCTGAGGTATGGAGAAGTTTTTACTAGTCCAGGAGTAATTTGTAATACAGATTACAAATCAAAGCCCCTCCTGGGCTAGTGTGAAAAAGGTACGTTATCTCCACACCAAGACTGTGACTGTGAAGCGCCTGTCATTTGGCATGCTGCTTAGCTGTGCATTTTTATAGTTCATAATGAATACGTGAAACCAATTTGGCAACCATTGCTTCTTCATTGCACCATGCACGCTCCGTGTATGCGGCCCACAGATCCCTGGACCAAGAGGCTGGGGTGGTTCTGTCTCTAAGGCAATGGAAAGAGCTCAGCACAAACTCTTTAAATCATTACAAAAGGACCCTCCCCACAGCAACTTCCCAAGTGACCACTGTTACTCCTTGAAGAGGACGGGGAGATGAGAAAGAAGCCTGTTCTTCTTCACGCTGAGACTGATGGTGAAAATAATCTTGTAGGGGGAGAAGTGGAGGCAAGTACTTGAACATTCACAGTTTGATGCAAAGCACAGATGAAATATATTCTGTAGTTGCTTCAGGCAGTTTTGCGCATAGAAAAAAAGAAATGTTTAGAAAATAAAAAGTTTACTTTGTCTTTCTGGGTATAGCCAGAACCAGTCTCTATCCCACCTGGACAATTGAAAATAGGAATCCAAAATTAATCTGATTTGTGGCAGTAAAGGTCCTTAAGTGCTTTCAACTCCTCAATCAGTGTCTTGTTTTGGTTTTCAAGCACAGCCACTCGATTTTCTAGACATTTCACATATTCCTTTTTCTTCCTGCGACATTCACGTGCTGCCTCTCTGCAAAGCAAAAAAGGCCATTCAAATCCAGAATAATTACTTGCAGACATGGGTGACTTACCTAGTACTGCCACTTTTTAGAATGCAGAGGTACTGTTAAGAAATTTGAGTTAGGGAAAAAAGGCTGAGTTCCTAACAATTGCTCCTGACAAATCACACACACTCAAGGTCCACAGATCCTTCCAACAAGCAGGACCCACTAAGTCAGCACCGATAAAATACTGCTTCTGTGAGAAAAGGATACTACTCAATGACAAAATTTTGCTTGCAGGATTTACAACAGAGCCTTTAGGCTGAGTTGAATGCTGCTACAAAAATTTTGTTATTTTATTATAGTAAATAGATGAGTAATAAAAACACAGGTAAGACCAGTCTTCATCTATTAATCTATATAGTTTTAACTCTTCCCCTTGCTGCAGTCCAATCAAATGTTAATGGTCAGGATGCTCAACTAGTGCAAAAAAAGCTGTATTTAGAGCATTCATGTATTTGCTCTCAAGCAATAATTTCATTTTATTAATAATGTTTGCATCACTGCAATGATAGTATAACTCAAATAAAAAGAAAAACACAAAATAAACAGTCACTAGCAACCATGGAATTCTTGAGTCCTTGTTTGCGGTGCCAAGAGCAGGGCAGTCTTAATGTGCTGAAGCAGATCTTGAGACAGTCAAACTTCTCAGGCTTGCTTGTAAAGGTAACTGGCGACTTGCCTGCAGGTAACTTGGTGACACACAAAGAACACCCATGAAAAATACGTGCAAGGTGTTAATGTGCTGCTAAAGTGAAGGCACTAACACCAAGGTGGAAGCTATCCTGCACAGTAACAGCAATGGTACAAAGTACACACACAGCCAAATGCCGCAGGTGGATGGGAGTCCGGGCAGAGGGCTCTAACCCTGTAAATGCACCTTCTGAAAGCAGCACACTGCAGATACATGTAAGTGTCCACGCTTTTTTTGCCCTGAACCTTTAGATGCAAAGCAGAGCAGCTTCAAAAGGAGAGTCTGAGTGTCCTTTCACTGCAAATACTACGCAGATTGGTGACACAGTCAATGTTCTGGGAAATGAGAGGACAAAACTGAAGCCAGCTCTTATGCTTGGTAGATAAACAGTAGCTGTAGGACTAGGTGAAAAATAATGCCTGTTCCAGGACTCACCTGGTAAGAAGACTCTAAAAGTAATTTTTGAAATTCAGCTCCACAAATGACACAAGATGAAGAAAACCTAGTTTGCAAGCCCTGAAAGGACTCAGGTAATCATTTATCACTCTTACAAATACAATTGCACGTGCTTGGGGCACTTCAGTGGGCCTTGTGCAACATTTAGAATTTAAGTAGTTTGGGCTGCTACTGTGTCACCAAGTACTACTGGATCAGAAAGTGCCTCCCAGAGCAAACTACTGACCTATCTTCTTGGGTGACAGCTTTTTCTTTCTTTTTGTGATTTTTGTGCCCGCTTGAGCTGTATAGTAAGCCACCTCAAATCTCTGTGCATTAGCTACTCATTATGAACAGCTAGAGTTATACTGAATTACAAGAGAGCTTTTAAAATGTAAAATTTACACAGAAAATTTGCACAATAATATCTATGAATATTTACGCTATAATCCTGCAATAAGTACTACCTCACCATCTGCCTCTTTATATCCCTTTCCCCTGCTTTGCTACAGAGCCTGGATTTGCAAATATCTAAGCCAGCAGGCTAATGGCACCACATGCAACATGATACTGTTGCAGAAGCTGTCAATTTAACTCAAGTGGGGGTAATTCCCTATTGTTTTTCTTGGCTATCCGAAACACAAAAGCTTTCTTTTACTGGAATAAGACTGCTGACTAAACGAACGAGTTCAGAATGTTAATATTTTCTCAGATGTAAGGGTGACACCTACTATTCACTGATATCAGAAAAACATATAAAATGGGGAGATGGGTAACATTCTGCATAAAAACCTTTTAAAAAAGTGAACTCTGCTGTTCAGCATTATTGACTCCATTACAGCCCCTCCAGCCAGCATTGGGTCTGCTCATATAACCTTGTACATGCATCTGCAGACAAATGCATCTGTACAACATAACAGTTTTTTCAGACTGACAGATGAAGTAAACAGTGATTTCATGGGGCTTCCCCTCCTCATTGTGAACATTAGGAAAAAGCGCTGATGTTTTCCTAGTGTTACAGTGTAACGTACAGGTGCAAATCTGCAGCCTGCAGGAGTTCAAGCTTGGTGTGATGGGGCAGCTCAGGACCCAGGACCCCCCCTTCCCTCTCCCACAGCAATGGGCTTAAAGAACGTCATGCCCAACTTCTCTCTGCTTCTCCCTTCCTTTACTGCCTCCACCAAGCCCCACCTCAGTGGGCTTTGCTGTTCCTCCTCACACACTAACTCCTCCAGGGTTAAATCTCCTCTCTCTCTCAGCCTTCCTGCTGCCACTACTGGCTCCTCGGGACATCAAAAGGAGCAGCTGCTCATTTGTCTTTCCTTGACTATTTCTGCCTCCAGAGGATAAAGCCCAAAGGGCAAGCAGCTAAAGAGAACAAGTGAGACAATGAAGAAAGCACTCCTGAAGAGTGCAGGTGGGCCAGCAGCAAGGAGAATGCATGCAGAAGGCTAAGGTAAAGGATCATAGAACGGTTCAGGTTTGTAAGAACCTATCTGCAGTCATATATACAAGTCTCTCACCAATGACTTTTCTCCTTATGGCAACAAATGACCACACCTCACAGAATGAGTCTGACACCTTTGCTTAAGGTTTCATACTCACAATATAAGGCATTAGCAGATGTGCTTCTTTGCTTTGCATCTTTAAGTAAAAGCAAATTCTTCAGAAAGCATTTCATAAAATGACTAAAAAAGATCCGGATTCTTAGTACTTAACTGCTCTAGTTCTATGTGTAGCTGACTGGGGAAAAAGTGATCTAAATGTACATGCCTGTTCTTCATTAGACGCACTTCCCTCTTCCGTGCGGCCTCCTCCGCTGGCTGGGTTGGAAGTGCTGGAGAGGATGCCATGACTACGCCTGGTGCGATGGTGCTGGTAGGGGCAGTGCGAATCTGGTAGGTCTGCACATCTCCTGAGGCAGCTGAAAGACACAGGGAAACACGATGTCCATTTGATGACAGTACTGTTGGGAAGAGCACCTTGTCACCTATCTAAACACCCACTCTGGGCTACATACAGTACAGGAAGAACGACCCACCATCTGGCTCACCATTGCTATCTCGGTCTTAGTTAATTAATCTATACAAGGTTTTGGGCATTCCTGCTGAAGTCTTCGCTTGCACTTGGTAACTCGTTTTGCCTTGCTGTATTGCTGTGCTGCTTTCTCCCTTAGTATATTTCTTTTTACTCCTCTGCTTTTTGGCCAGTTTTAGAAACTTTAAGAAGATGAAGGATGATGAGCAGTATTTCTAGCTATGCTTCTGCAAAAGGAGAAACTGTGTAAGAATACTCTGTAAGTATTTGGCAGAGAAAAAAGGGTGTAGAAATATGTAGCATTTACTCCATCAAGAAAGAGACAGCGTAAACTTAACACTCAACTTCACTACTTCTCTAGAATGAACAAGGTCTTGGGTTTATTTTGTTTGTTTATCATAATTTAGGGATTTGCCTGAGCTTGTAAAAAAATTCAATACCACCCAAAGAAATCATGAGTCCTTAAAAACATAAAAACCCAGAAGACCAGCACAACGACAGTATTTTTCTTGGCTATCTATTTTCACTGATGCCTTGGAGAACTCTTCATTGGTTAACTTTCAAATAACTGCTTTGCAATCATAAAAGCAAAGGTACACTTTTCTGTTATTTTTAATAAACCAAAATGTATATTTTAATACAATAAAAAACACCAGCAATTCTAAGCTGAAGTAGCTCTGCTTGTTCTAAGTGGAGGACTAGACCAAATGATCTTGCAAGGCACTTTCCTAAATTATTCTGATTCTAAAAGTCTGTGATTAAGTACTTCATAACTAGTTACAAAAGCTACAAGAAATTATGAATTGTATTGAAAAAGGGGAAAAAATACTAATAAATTAAAGTGTCCTTATAGAAAGAATCAAACAACTTTCTTTCCTAACTTCAATTCTTCACTTTAAATTTACTACTGTTGCAGGTGACTATCTGGGAGAACTCAACTCTAAAGCGGTATCAGTTTTTGCAGAACACGTTAAAAAAATCTGTGGACAAAGTACAGGAAATACAGCACGGAAAACCAAAAATAAATGTATTGTTTTGGGTTTACTTCTTAAAAACATCTACAATTTCATCAATACAAAGGGGAAGGCTCCAATAAATTATGACAAAAAGCTTTGTCCAGAATTTCTTTTAATCATTTTGGAGACTCGTCTGTGACAAAGCTGTTAATTCTGTTTCCTGATATAGTTGAAGGATCTATGTTGAAAACTTCTGCACCGGGAAAATGTTATAGAGAATGATGAGCTGTGAAGTTTCTCACCTTGTACAACAACTTGGTTGCTGGGTACAAGTATCTGTTGTCCATCTGTGGTCTGTGCATATTGTAAAATAGTGGTGCCAGGCTGGGTTGCAGCTGCATTGGTCATAGTCAATGTCTGGAGACCTTGTACTCCGTCTGTGCCATTGTTAGACAACTGTATTGCTCCTCCTTGGGTAATAGCAACTGAAGACAAAAAAACCCCACAGATACAGCATATAAGACACTAATTTACTCATTAACTTACAATATTAAACCTAGATATGGAAGACTACTCGTCGGAGATAAATCCCATGAACCCTTATACACCCTCAAATTAGACACATGGTTTAACATATGCTAAAGAAATCATGCCTGGAAAATATTTTTTCATGACACACATATTTTTGGGGAGGCCAAAAAACATAGCCTAAAGCACAAATTAATTTTTCCCATAAAAGAGCATCACACAGAGGAATTACAATCCTCCCCCAGTGATTAATTTTTAATTTGTTAGTTAGGATTTTCTTCTTGCTTGGTTTAGGTCTTTTCCTCAGTTCTTTCCTTTTTCTTCTCATCTGAAATTCCTCTCCTCTTCCATGCTTTATGCCCTTCAGCCTCCTCTGCTGCTATTGCTATCCATCTTGTGTTTCACTTTCTTCTTGCTTTGGCTTTTTTTTTTTTCCTTCTGATTGTATCCTCCCTTCTCTACAACTTCCTCAGCACTTTCCAAGGAGTTGTTTTCATTCATAAAGGTTTGGCTTCATGTATTTTTTTTCCCCTAAAGCAGTCTTACATTGCTGGTTTTTTTCCCCCTTTCTTTCCTTCAATCCTGTCAAGCAGGTGTACTGAGACATCATCCCTCATCTGTGACTCTGCAGAATTTCACTGTGTTCCTGTACACAGACACACCAAAACCTCAAGTATCTGCACAAACATTTATTTTATACTTATGGTAGGAAAGCAGTTAACCACATCAGTTTCAATAAAATTGAGTATGGTATTAGGTGAAATGGGTAAGGATTACACAGAGATATAAAATTTTAGAGATTTTAAGAGAAAGATGTGAACAAGTAGCTCTTTCTCCCTTTTATATATTAAATACTTTGTTTGTGTGAGACAGTGTGTGAATTCCAGTTTTATAGCTGTATCCTCAATCCTTTAAGTCATAGCACTACAGGTATAAAATCTAATGAATAAAGAAAACACAGATGTATATTTATTGAATATTTTAAATAATGCTGAAGTTCTCCTTTTCTCATGACTTTCTAAAAAGGTAATTGCAGACTGTAATGTTTTCTGTGTTAATGAGGTTACAATTTTGTGAATCAGGATTAGTAATTTGCCAGGAAAAAAAAAGAATCTTCTGAATTACCTCATGTGGTTCCTGAAGTGAAAAAGTTTACAATAGCATTATGGTTAGTTCATATATTGCCTCAGGATGCATTAGCTGCACTAACTGGCAGTCCCATAATGTATATTGAACTTTTCAAATACTTATAATAGGAATGTTTTTAAAAGGTATGGTTATCAAGCGGTCAAAGTAATCTTATTTTCACCTCCTGCTTTGTCTTAGTCCAAACAGTTATATAGAAATAATAGTTCTTTATCTTCTCATCCCCACTTACTAGCACCACTGAGAAATTCAGACTACATACTGTACTGCCCACTGCTGGTTTGGTAAATGGGAGTTGGCACCGTAACAGTGGCGATGGCAGGTGCTGCTGTTTCCTCTTCAGACTTTTCTTCTTCAATCCTTGGCACTCCTGGGGCGTCTGAGGACAAGTCATTCAAAATTTTTCTGGCAAAGACAGTGTGTTGTAGAGATTTTAATTAATTAATAATAATAATAAAAAAAGTCTACTTGATACATAATCCTGGAGAAAACTGAAAAGTGCAGTAAGCCAGCAAGGAAAATATGGGTGCAGAAGAAAAAGCCCACACTTTTTTCCAACTGTTATTGGAGAAGATTGTTGAAAGTGCCATGCGCAGATGGGCAGGGCAGACAGCACAGAACAGCTGAGCTTATCAACACAAGACACAGGTACGGCTCAACAGGTTCATGTCAACCCAAAATACAGCTATCATAAACTTCTCTTTGTCTTAAAAACATGTTTCCTTCCTGTCCATTTTTATTTGTTTCCTGCTTTTAGCCACATAAAGATTTGAAGAAAGCAAAAGTACCTAAAAACCTATCTCCTCACTTACACTGGGGGAGCTGCTCTGTTTCAGAGACCATAAAAGCCTCAGTCAGAGAGCTGAGTATAACGGAAATTAGCAGAAATGCTTGTAAAGAGCAACCAGTTTATGATCTAACACCTGCCTCAGAGACAATGCTGGGTGTTTGACTGAAGTCACACACTTATGTTTACAGGTGCCCTGCCTGGGAAAGCTGTGAGATTATCTTAGGAAATAATAATTACTTCCACGGGTTAATTATCCAAAGCCAGAACTGCTAAAGCATCACTGCTACAGGTCCCACTGAACATGACTGTAAGACTGACCATAGCACTTACTGCAATTGGTATGACTTAGACCAAGCACTGTCTCTCAGAGGGCTGTCAAGCCCTTTTCACCACTGGCATATTCTGTCACTGCAAAATGCTGCTTAGGTAAAGGGCAAATTTCTTCTCATTCTCTTCATATGTTTTCCTGTGGATTGTCACTGGAACTCAAAGTGTGATGAAGCAAACACAGCTGCAGACCCCAAGCTCCAAGACAACACTCGTTTCTTAAATAGAGCTCCTAAAGCTTTGGGAGCCAGACCATCTGTATGGAGCTATTTGGGGAGAGCAGTCACTCTGCTAAGCAACTTGACAACAGAGCTTTGCTGTTGCTGTTTTGACTCTGTGTGCACGCAGGAAAACCAGCACTGCACAAGCTCCACTGTGCCAAGCACCACTTGGACAAATAAAAAACTCCCATATTGAGAGTTTGAAATCTAGGTATTAGACCAGAAAACCTAGAGGACACAACAGATTAAAAAATACGGAGAGAGCAGGGAGGATGAGGAACAAAACCCAAGAAGCTCAAAATATAAAAGAAGAACCTACAGCTCACCACTTTTCAAGCTCATGTCAGATATGGTGGCTCATGTCAGATATCTGGTGGCTAAAACCTACCTTTGCTATCATAAAGATGGATTTAAGATAGAAGGTAAGGTGGCAGCTTTACAAATATAAAAGCTATGAACTGACATGGGGAACACACGATGAACTTCAATAGCAGGATCCAAGTGGAACTTCTGAGGAATAGGTATAGCTCTTCAATTCCGTGAACCGATCTGCACCTATCCTGTCTCGGGGGCCAGTTACAGCAGCTTAAATAATGCCAACCAGGAACTCACTAAACAAAATTGTAGCCTGGCTCAGTCTTACTGCCACGAGCCCTACACCAGCCCAGGGCCTGAGCTTTTACAATTACAAAGTTTTGCTGAGTCACCATGATCTGGTTTGAGGACAGAGGCTCTGGTGTGGCATCGGTGCATGCGAAGGAGTCCATCCTAATGAGAAGTTAACATGCACGTGTCCCCTCTTCTCAGTTTTGCTGCCTGTTTACTTAGCTCTGTCATCTCACGACAGATAGCCATTCTTCCATATATAGTAAAAGCAAGTGTCTCACTGCAGAAGCAGATTGCATAGGAAGTCTGTGGCAGCCTTGATGTTAGCAACACCGCTCCTTGCAAATAAAAATACTTTCCCAGACCTATTATAGCTAGGGATCTTCAGTAACGATTTTCGCTGTCTTCAGCAGAACAGCTTGGAAGGCTGCTGAAGAAGGTAGGAAAATAATGTGCAAGTTCTAGAAAACACCCCAATAAATGGGTGAGATACGCTCAGGCCTAGAGTATAGCTTATATTTCTACGGCTGTGCTCACGAAGAAAAAAGAAGCACCTGAATTTTCTGAAGCAGCAGGAATCCACTGAACCCACTGAACTCCAGAGCTGTTTCCTAACGTTATTTAGCACATTTTGAGAATGAAAAGTGGTATTTTTAGTATAGCCAAGAAAAAGCTGTGCAAGGGCTTAATTAACAAAGTAACACATGACTAAGACCACGTGAAGAAGCACCTCAGTTGGTCTTACCACAGGAGGATTTGCCATGACAACTAAAGATACTAGATGCCTATCACTACACTCAACTCATACCCTGACTTCTTACATTTTAAACACAACTGATTTTGCCCAAGCAGAAATTCTCTCTGAGCCACAGAACACCATGTGGTTGTTGAAAGTCTCATGGGAGAAAGGAATTAAGTTTGCTGCTAGCATTTCAACAACAATTAAAAACAATAAGAGTTGATTTTTTGCAGACTACGGATTATACATAAGCCACTTTCTGGCAAAGCTTCAGTGTATTTCACATATTAAGTATTGATTAAAGCTAGCTCTAAGGCACCTAGCACAATGATAGCTCAATGTTTCACCAATTTGGCAATTAGATTATTCTCAGCTCATTTCTGTCCTAAGTGAAGACAGAAATGCACCAGCCGAGATTTCTTCCTCCTCTCCGATTTGCTTATCTTTTTACATCTTATTCCATGGAAAAGACACTGCGTAAGAGAGATTTCAGTTAAATGATAAACCTAAAAATAACAGAAAATAACTATACAATCATACTGTTTGCCTGCCCACATGAAGAATGCATTCATCAAACAAAATGCTTCAGCTTTTAACCTCCATACCTGTAGGAGGGTCGTCTGGAAAGAATTTCTCTTCGTTTCTGTGAGTCTGTGACACTGTCTACTGATTCCTGTGAATCTTCACTTTCTGCTATAGTGGAGATCTGTAAATAAGAACAGCAAACTTAATAAGACACTTCCAGTGTCTTTATTTTAAGGAAATATTGACATTCTGTGGAAAACACTACAATGCAAGCATTCTACAGTGCTTTTACCTAGGTTACAAAAAGAAAGGGCAGGCTGTTTAGCTATAGATCCAGTGGAGATTGACCATTGTCAGTTATCTACCTGTGAGAATGTCCTTTATAATTTAAATATTCCATTAAGAAAATAAGAACAGTAATTTCACATAACTTTTGCTTTTCGCGATTCCTTGTTTTCATCCATTTTAAGGAAACAAAGATGTTTTTTTAGTAAAATTCAGGAAGAGAAAAACTAAAACCAAATTAAGATAGCAGAAACATTTGGAAACAAGGAACAAAACACTGAGGTTGAGAAATATCAATTTATAAATAACTGGGTGGGTATGATATAGAGAGACTGCCTTTTAGGAGGGAAATCGTCAGGAAAGTGTCACACATGAAAATGCTAAAAAATTACAGTGCTGCAATTCCAAACATCTGTGCTAAAAAAAAGACAAAGATTTAGGAAGGGGAGCTAAAATGTTTTTATCAATCACATTTCAATAATCTTAAATTTCAAGTGTGCCAAAAATGTAAAAACACCTCCAATACATAAAATCAGAGACTGTTTTTCCAAAGACTATAGTCACATAACAAATAGAGTTATGGAATAGAGAAATGTCTGTGTGAGAAACATAACTCACAGCCTGACACTTTATGCACTGTAGGGAAGATTCCTAAAGGCCCCAAAAGCTTGCTGGCGCCCAGATCTCACAGTTATCAGATGAAGGGCCTGAGGAGGTCCCAAGGCTGACTGTGAACTACTGGGCTTTGAATATCACAGCATTCCAAACACCTTCCGGCTTTGCACTGAGCCAGGTGAATTCCAAGCACGGTTTCATTGTCAGCCTCTTACCTTCCACCCCTGGGCTAGTAACCTGTACACTTATCTGAAAACTGCTCAGCTCCGATAGATTAAAACGCTAAACTTTTGACTGCAATGGCAGAGGAGAGTAGGGTCTGCCAGAACCTCAGCACTAGAGCTGACAAGGAGTAAATAAAAGATTATTATCATAACGGCCTAATTTTAAATTATGCATGCCTTACTTTTTTTTTTTTTCATTAAAAATATCCAGCTAAACATCTGGATCAAACAGTCACAACGTCTACTTTTCAAAATTAAACTTTTTTTGAGCTTAGGGTACTAACACCAAAGGAACGATGTACAGTCCTTGCCCTGTGTAGCTGCTGTACATCAAGCTATTTATATTTCTGCATTCAGTAACACTAGACTAAAAAGTGGTTAAAAAAATAGGATTTACAAGTTTTAAAGATTTCAGAATACTTGTCTCCTATGCCTTCAAGCTATCTCATCATATTGCATTATCTGTCTTGTTTTACAGAAGACAAAAATGCTAAGGCTTTACAAAGCAAACAACATTCAATGGGGAATTTTAAAACCATTTTTACGAGAGGACTGATAGGTTTATTTTAAGGACCATTAACATACAGACATCTGTTTTGTAAACCAATGCAAATATTTTTCAAGTAGCAAAGACTTTCATCTAGAATATCAGCCTTGTTAATGATTAAAGATTACATTATTAAAAAAAACACCTTTTGTTCACTTTAGAACAGTATGAACTCTTATTTAGTAATGATGTATGAAAATACAGTAGAGCGAAAAAATAGAGTAATGCTGTAAGAAAAACCATGAAGCTCTTAAACTCACCAACCAAATTCTAGAGGGAAATGAAACTCAGCAAGGTTTGAAAGTGAAAAGCGGTTAAGGGAGAACAGAAAAAAAGTGCTACAGAGTAGCAAATACTATACAGTTTTTGCCTTCAACACACTCTTTAAAGTTTACAGAAGAAACACAGTCCAGGACGTAAACACATTAGAAACCAGTGAACGGGGAGGACTATTCAAAAGGCCCAGTTGATGTAATAGGAATGTTCTATGGTCAGTACCTGAACTGTCTGGACCTGTGGAGACTGAATAACTGATGGCTGGGCAGCCTGAATTACTCCATGCACTTGAACCGTCTGCCCATTAGGCAGCTGAACTAAGGTCACCGTGGGTGCAGAAGACGTTGCGTGAGCTGCTGGCATAGATACCTGCAAAGAAGAGACAGCGAGCATAAATTAGGTTATTGCAAATTCTTCCTATTTCACTACCAAGAACAGGTTTGGGTGAAAGAATTAGGTATTTTCTAGACCCCTGCTAGATGACCCAGATGTTTCAGCGTAATATAAAACCCCCTGAACTGCCTAAGCCCAACATCTGACCTACTTTACAAATTAATCTAATGCAGAATTTCTGCAGGCTCAAAACGTTGCTTGTAAAACCACTGACAAGAATGGGAAAAACACAACTGTCTCTATTTGGAGGCAACCTAATAAAACCACATTATTACCTTTCACTTCAGTTAGATACTGCACTAGGACTTGCTACTCCTACAGACACTGCTGAGTCAAAAGCAGAAACATATGGGAGTGGAGCTATTTTTGTTCTCAATCAAGAAAAGTGCAGAGTGTTTGCCCAACGTAAGAAAATTTTTAACCTCATACCTTTCAGACCTTCTAAACCATACTGAGCCGTTGGCAAAGTGCATTTAAATGAAGAAAACTGACTGTGTGTTCAAACACAAACCCCATAGGTTTGCAGACAGTTACTGCAATACAGTGTTAACAAGTCAAGACAAACTCTAGTTTTAAGAGTTATTCCTATGAGGACAAATGGCCCATGTTTTAAACCCTCAGTTCCTAACCACAACTTTGTTTCTCCAGCACAGACCTGTAGGCACAGTGGCTAAGCCAACAGGGATACAAACACTAATGACTCTGGCACAGCACATGGAGCTGGGGCTCCAAGGACAGCCAGACCCACAGAAAGCTCTTCACGCCTGGTGGGGAAGTCTCACCTGGGAAGGTTCACAAGAACTCACCAAGGTTGCTACATGGCTGGGCAGATGCTCTGGTGCACATCCCGTACTCAGCAACTGTTGGGACACGATGCACGTGTCAGCAGCCCCCAGGGGGTTCTCCTGGAAGGCAGGAGGGATCTAGGTCTGCCCTTACCAGCAGACACAGCCTTTGGTTTGTGCCCGGCTCAGACCATTGTAGCCCCCTGGGAAGGGCTACAGGCAAGTGTAAGCTCTCACAGACAATGGCCAGGTTGTGGATCACTGATCAGTCAGCCTTCTCCGAGACACCCAAGCCTGGAAAAATTTAACAATCCTAAAGTGTTCAACAGTGTTTTCAAGAAATTTGATCCATGTAGCTGTGGTGTGAGAAGGGGCTGCACCACTGTCCTACCTAATCTCAAAGAGCTGCTCTGTGAGTAAATCCTCTTCTGTCCCCACAAACACGTGGTTCTCAAAAAGCTGCGGTAGCTGATCTGATTTCCATAAACATTCACTTCTCAGAAGGAAATGTTGCTTAACAACAAAATTAAGGGGAATTACATGTAGACCTCTCTCCTCCACAGCTGTCCCCCTCCTTAATCCACAAATTTGTGTTTGCCTTTACCTTCCTTTTTCAGGAAAACGGCTGCAGCATTATATGGCGGTACTCAACTCGCATTTTGGAGAAACTAGGGCTGAGATTAACATGAAAGCACTTTTCTCTGGCAAATTACATTCCTTTACCAAGCAACCTTTTTAATAATGCAAGTCTGACTAAACGGTCCCTGGCAATGACAGCAAAGCTGATCAACTGGAGGCCACTCTGTGGTTGGATTAAGCCAACAGCAGAGTGTAACTTCCGCAGATGTCTCTGACTCATACCTTGTGGAACTGGAACGAGTTTCCTTTTGACTCTGAAAACTACCCTGAACTCACTAAAAACGCAGCAATTAAACTAAGCTTACAAGAGGGGTGACCTTACAAGAGATAATGAAAGAATTAAATTGACATAATTAGTTACTTAGATTTGCCTAAGCCTCTGAGGGCAATCCCTAATGCCAGACACTGCCACTTCACACATTAAAAGTATTGGAATAATATAACACTGATGTGAACAAGACAAGGAATTATGTTTACACTGTTGCATCACCTCCACAAGGAATATAAAGCCTGGGGAAAGCTGACGTGCAAATAATACAGTGAATGACAATGGAGGAAATCAGGAAAAATGTAACATATTCCTTTGGGGTTCACATGGATTTTAACCATAGCTGTGTATAGCTTTTTCTTACTCAGAAGAAAAATCTCATTCAAGTACCAGAGTAATTTTGCCTGAGTAGAGTGCATTCAACCCACTACATACCTGTAAGTTCAGCTACCTGGGGGTTAGTATGTTAGCACACGAACTGGAAACATTCCTGTTTCTCTGGACTAACTCTTAATGTATACCAAGCGAGAAGCAGTTTACTGGTTTGCAAGAGAAATAAACTGCTTCCACTCAGTTCACACTGAAGTGTTATTCACACCACCTACATCCTGTGCCTAAGTTAGACGGTGAGAAAACTGCCCAAAGAGGCAAGCTGGTGCAGGGCAGCTGGTGTCCTGTAAATTCACACTACAGCTTTACTGAACAACATCACTCTGTGCATTTTAACATCTCCAATCCCTGTACTATCACTTGAATGAAAGTATACTGTCTCTGGTTTACCAAAAGGTGTAATGACTTGAAAAAGACATTAATCATTTATAAAACGATAAGCGATTTAACACTTGTGCCACTTTAATGACATTCAATTCCCCAAATTACGAGATTTTTGCAGCCTGCAAGTAGTTTTAAAATGAAATGGCTACAGAAGACAGACAAACTGATTCTGTACTCATTTACACAATGGAGTTGCTCCTGCCAACCACCAGTGTATCCAAGAATAAAACCAGGTTCCAAAATAATTAGAGCTGTAGCTGGGATCCCATTTCTCATCTCTCCAAAATAATTTACGGATAATAAATGATCTACTACTTTCTCTTTAAACAGCCAACAATTCTGTGAAATTTTGGAGACAACAGGGTAACACAAGCTGTCAAATGACAGGTTGTTCCATTTAATTATTGTGTTTATAATAGTAATCCCATCTGATAAGATGTTGTATTTGCTGCATTATTTACCTGTATTTTCAGTTTCTTTTCTTCAGAATTAAACTCACTGCTATAGACAAGTTTCTAACAGAAAACGTAACAGCAAAACAATCCATTCAACATAAAAAAGACAGTAAATTACATGTTTTGAAAAAAACCCACCACCTTTTGGTGATATGGTTGTTGCAAAAATGCTAGAAATCTTTTCATTCATTATTCTGTTAACATTACACAGTTCACACACATACAGCTCTTCACAACTAACACAGCCTAGTGTGGCGGGAAATTAAAAATCTCTACTGCTTTAAAAATGTGAAGACAAATATTAAAGGAACTTTACATTGCACCTGGTTCAGAATTGTATCAACGGAACCTTCTCTCATTATCCCTCTTAAAATAATTATCCAATAGGTAACACTATTACACCATATGATTTTATACCTGGGCTAACGTTGCAATCTGTGGTTGTGCCTGTACTGTCATCTGTTGGGTTTCTGCCTCTGTAACGGCTGCATCTCCACTCTGCTGGTTCTCTGCTCCAGATTCCATGGTCATTTAGTTACCTACAATTACAATATTTGTTGTAAGTCTGGGTTGGCATGCAAGTCCATCATTCTTGGTGGATCTGGTAGCAATCACTGCAGCTGAATTCCCATTACTACATACTGTTTTCATTTGCTTATTAAAATGTTGCCAAACTATTAGCATTTGGGCAAATTTTTTTTCATGCCAGGTGTCTGCCTCAGGTGTAATGTTTCTGAAAAACAGGTCCAGTCTCCTCAGATCAGATGGAATGCATTTTGCTCATCTTAAAACAACTGCTTGAGCAATTGCACTAGGATGATCTAGTACCTCCGCAATTCGGAGTAAGGACTGGCGGTTTGTCAGCCAGGGCACTCCCTCAGTGCCAAGGTGACAATATGCCCTGCTACAGCCCTCCCTCTCCCCCGCAACTGCAGTTTGCAGATAACCAATAGCAACTGCTTCTGCACTTGGTTTTCAGCCTTCTTCTTCTGTCTGAACTAAATATGCAACATCTGCATACAAATTCTTTCCACAGCCAGGCTCTATGTCTTGTAGTTGGTAGTTTTACAGTCAATACACATAGCAATGGAAGCCACTTCTACTTGAACCTTAAACTGCAAATAAGTATTTTTATATTGAGAAGTACGGAGTAGTTTGCAATGACCTATGTTTTGCATCATATATAGCTCCTAACACATTTGTATTTCTAAGCAATAACTGAGCAAGCCTAGACCACCAGAACACATAACTCTATAAAAAGAGGTTGCATAACTTCCAAAACTATGCATGTAGGCAGAGTGCAATAAGCATTAAATTCTGCACTGATCTGCAAAAATTACTTTTCAGTTCTTCTTTAACTACTGCTATGAAAATATTGAATATATAAAAAAGAGCTTCAAAATACAAGGAAATGTGCCCAATAGTGACATAGCAACACCACTGTATTACACAGAACTCCAAATACCAAATATCAAGAATATATATTACCTCCATAGCTACAATATTAATTCTGTGTACCACTCTGTGCCACCCAATTGACTCAGGCCCCTGGCTACCCTAAGGCAGCACACCTCTCTTCAGAGCTGGAGTAGAACAACCATTAGAGCATTTCTGCTATGGGAAAGGGCTGGGAGGCAGAGGATGCTCAGATCAGAAGAAAGGTGGAAAGAAGGAGAAATGCCCCTCTCCTTGCTCAACTTTACTGTCTTCCCGAAGAAGAGTCAATACAGGTGGTGGCACCATTCCAGACATTTAAATTTAATCACAAAGCCAGCGTAACTTCCATTTCCATGCAAACTATACTTCAATATTACAGGAAAGAGAATACTATTTGGAGATGTGTTAACTAAAGCAGCAGAGTCACACTTCAACCCTAAGTTTAATATGAAATGTCTTAGGTAAATGTCATAAACGACTGCTAATAAACAACAATAAAACAGCATTTCAAAGCAGTAGCTGCATCTCGCTTCAAAAGAAAGCAAATCAATATATATAAATCAAAATCTGTACATTTAGCATTGAAAGTGACTGTTCAAATGAGCTTTTGTGTTTGTGTGTGTGTGTGAACACTGAAATGTTTAGGTACCAAATATTTAGTTTCAACATCAGTTTAGAAACACTTAAGAAATGAAAAGAAGAAAAAGAATGAAACCTGATTTTCCTTAAAGACAAACAATTAAAGAAAACTTACATTTTTTTTTAAAAAAAACAAACTAAATTCTTCTAAGCACCTGGAATTTTGTTATGTCTTTCCCTGTCACCATTTTTATCCCACATAAACCAGGTATTAGTCTGACAAATGTTCACAGGCAAGCAATACTCTACCTATATGTATATACTGCTAAACTGGCCATGAAAGAAAGTAATTGTAAACTCACTGCATTTTAAGTAGTCTCGATGTTACATTGTGTAAGAATTTCAAAAATAGCTTGTATCCATGCAAATATAACAACCCCATTGTTTCCTACAGCATCAAGTCTTCTCCATGTTGCATTTCACCTTTCAGAAAGCACAAAAGAAAACCCATGAACTGTTACTATTTGTAATATACATTACCAACAGTTTTTAAAGACTTCAATAATGACAACAGTTTAAGTGGTTTTCTATCTCAACTTTAACACACAAGTTTAACAGTCTTAATCCTCCATTTTTGGAATATTCTGCATTTTCAGAAGTGCAAACCGGACTACTATAGGCTTTGGTTTTTATAATTTTTTTTATAATTTTTAAGAAGGTACACAGTTTTACCAATGTTTTGCAATTATCAACCAGTTTGCCCAAAGCAAGCAAGTAAAAAACTTTTCCCCAATTCCTATGCCTGTACCATGGTGACCCCAGTCAAAAGACTGGGACCATCATCGGAATAATTTCAGGAACCAATCTTTTGCATCAACATCTCCCAGCCAAGTATGTGAAAAGAACTTTAAAACACAATTGTCTTGCTATCAATTAAAGTATGTTGCAAAACTAATAACGCTTGTGTTTCCTGACAGAAATTGTGACTCCAGTATGGAGTCAATTGCTATGCAAATGGCATCAGAACTAGCTGAAACGTGTAAGTGAGGAGTCTCTTGAATCAGGTATTGTTCACAATGGTAGATGTTGCCAAATTCCTGCTGATAAATGCAATGTTTTCCTAGGAAGAATTCCAATCCTCTCACACACTATTCAGCAAACGACCTCTGATGTTACAAATGTGATTTCTACACTTGCATCATCTCTTTTGCATATATAATCAGCAAAAGCATTAACTGTTTGAGGTGCTCCTTCCTCTACAACACCAGCATTCTGGAAATGAAATTTCTTCACATGACTTGCAAACACCTAAAAGGAACCTCCTCATTAAATACAGTAAGCACCAAGCAATGCAGGAAGCTTCCTGCAAGATTTACAACTTACATCACAATTCCAACATGACGTGTAGTTTTTGGACAAGCTCTTAGTCTCTTGTTATTTGCAAGTTCTAAGTGCTCTTGAATTTGATTCAATTAACCTTGCACTTATACATGACAGTATTCATATTCTCACATCTTCACTACTGCCTTTTACAATGACTTGTGAGAAAAAGACGGATTTTTGAGCCTCATAACATCAAATTCCAGATACACCGATTACTACATTGTTTCATGTTTGCTTTAACAGTATATGAATTAGATTGTCAAGATATACAAGACCAGGCACCAAGAACATAGTACGTATTGAAGGGGTATGTATAGACAAGACTATGACGCCTGAAATTAGGGCTGTCAATTCCTATTAGTTTGATTTGAACCATTAATTTCCCCAAGTGAACCCTTACACTCCCTTTCTAAGCTCTTATATACCCATCTAGACAAGCTTTCCTGACGGGTAATCTAGCATCATTCTGTTCTTGTGGGTGCTCAGGCCCACCTCCCCACACCATCCTTTTGCTCCTCTTGCCCCGTTCCCAGTCCCCACCCCACTCCCTGGCACTGATTTTCCCCGCAGCCACCCTATATGGACTTCTCAAATGGAGGCAGGGATCTGAAAGTGTCTTGTTGGGGAACAAGTGTCCGGGGCAGGGAAGGCACACAGTAGTAGAGGGAACACACCTTCTCATTCCTCCCTACTTCTGGGCTACTTTCCACCTTGTCAGAGGAGAACATCCCCCCCGCCTCATTTTGACAAAGAATTAGTAATGGCTCTAGATCATCTTGAACCAACTATTCTAAATGAAACTAACTGAAAAAACAATTAGCTATTAACAACCAGTGTTGGAAAAACAGAGGCTGCTTGCCTAAAACAGGCCAGCTATGAACTCTGAACACAAGTTAAGAAAGCTGATGAGATTATCTCGTTAGAGACAGTTTAACTTGTGGCTTTTAGGTAATACACAATTTTCCTTACGAATATTTTCTTAACAACATACTTACTAGTGATCTGAAACTCTGGAGATGAAGAGCCAAACCGTGAAACATGCAGCTGACACCCAGTAATTTGTTTTCAGCCAAATCAGGACTGGGAGAAAGAAGTTCAGCAGAAGATAACTACCCGTACGAGCTGAATTCACACCAGGCAGGGCAGCAGAAGATGGATGCTAATAAAAACAAACAGCTGCAGAATGCAAGGAAACTGAACTACACACACTGTAGAAAAATCCAAATCAACCTGTCTTGTTAGTTGCATTAAGCTGGAAAGGGGGGCTGAGTATTACTGCAGGCAGCTCACTTCACTTTTCTGCTTAACATAAATCTATGGAAAGAAAAGCTAAAGTGGTAGACTGCAATGGTAATCAGAGACAGGGTAATCTTTAAAAGTTGTATACGTATAGAGGGACTGTATACATCAGCTGAGTTACAGTGCAGAGGCTGGGAGCCCATCTTAAAAACGGGTTCTGTGGAATCTGCATGCTCAGAGAACAGAAGCATTTGTGGCAATGGAAACCTGTTGTATGAAGAGACTGGATAGAAATGTATTATTTTCCCCAGAAAGGAAAGAAATGCTTCAAACACTAAAAGTATATATTTAAGTTAGTAACAATGTAAGTAAATGAGAAACATTCACTGTCTGATTTAAGAACAGCGAAGTTGAAAGGTCACAAATCCAAATTTCATACAAAAAGTATGAAAATGAATATTTAAAAATAAAGAAATTGATACTTCATGTACTGTAGAAATCGAGCACTGATACTGCTGTCGAAAAGCAATTTATCAGGATTCAAACAGGGAACAGGGGTTAGACATGCACACAGATAGCAAGAATGCCCAAGAGTATCCAGAATTAGTGTGGTTATTTCATACCAAAACTACAGCAGAACTGAAAGGAAGATAAAACTTCATGAGATTTAAATCAAACTCTAATCCTTAAAAACACAAATAAAGATTTTCATGAGGGGGAAAGATTATGTCACATGTAATTCTTGCACGTTCCAGTAGTCTTTTGAGGTGGCTACTGATCTTCAGTATCTTAAAGACAGGATGCTGAGCTAAGTGTGTTACAGATAATGGTAACTCCTGTAATCTGTTATTTAAAGTCAGCATCAATGCTGTGCATTCAGAACATGAGCAGAGCTACTGCCCTTCCCATCTGCTTATAAAGCCAGGAAGACAGAATTCTGCCTTCCCACAGTTTGCCACGTCTGTGGTCTCCCTGGTATATCTTACTCTCTACTTTCTTTTTCTATCTCCTATCCCAAATATCCTCCTGAACGCCAACATCTCTCCTCAATGTTAGGCTTTGTTCCTTGGTGTCTCCTTGCTCACGTGCGCCACAGAGCTCTCCTGCTCCGCAGACAAGGCTGCTTTTCCCCATTTAGGACAAACTGAAGAAAAGAGGTGGAGATCTTTCCCCAAACGCCACTAAATCCCAGAACCAAAATACCTCACTGTGGCTGTTACAGCAGAGATAACTTTCCATCCACTTTTGTTTGTGAAGGTCCTGAAAGCCCCAAAGCTTTCTGTGCTTTTCAATTGTAGCAGCTGGCACAGTACAAAATACTACCTCTCCCTTCAAGTTTTTCTTTTCTTTCTCTTCAGTAACATTGCGGTGACAATTCACCATTATCAGTCAATGCTTACACTGACAGTTATTTCCCATACAATTCAACTACAACTTGAGGCAACAAGGTTTGCTTTAACACGTCAGACGTGCTGTCACAGCCTGCTCACAAGCAAGCACGGCTTTACCAAGTGACATGCTTTACAGTCTCCTTCTCCACAGCTGGATGATCACTTCTGCTTTTATTTTATTAAAGTCCACACCCAGATTTTGAAGAATAGCATGATGGCTTCCAAAACCAATGTAGAGCAGACACCAAACAAACCTATGCCCATTCGGAGCCCGACCTGTGCCACATCTAGTCAGACATTACCCCAGCCGTCCCCTGCAGAGGCCACCTCTACTGCCACTTGAGGCCCTTGATCCAGTTCAATATCCAGCCACCCTGCAGCTCCTGGCAGCAAGGAGCCAGAGAAGCGAGGGTGTTGAGAGAAGGGAAATGGAGGCAATGCCTGTTTCTCAAACCCTGCATTTGGACTTATTCATAGCAGGTGTGCCAGTACAATTCCTAAAGGAAGCAAATACAATTCCACCATCCAAAGTTTCAGGAATTCAACTTCATATTTACTATATGTGGATTTATAAAGCCACAGATCCACCATGAAAGCCCTTGAAAGGTCATCAAACACCACTCATGTACACTATTAGTTGTTTTCACCTTTCCAGTGTGAGTACTGAGAACATTCACATGAAATCTTTAGACATTTCCACTGTCACCTTGCAGCACGGCAGCCCTTTCAGCCTTGTCTCAACAACTGCTTTGTGAACTCCATTCAATGGCTGCCAAACTGAACGTGTTCACAGAAAAATAATTTTATTTACAGCTAACACATGAGACGTCAAATAACCAATAATAAGTGCTTGACAGGATAAGACAGGCCCATAATTATCTCTCTCTGTCACTAATGACTGCAGTGGGTTGACACAGGAATTCCAATTTACACCAAAGCTTCTCTGTCATCCCAAGCTGACACTGCCCCTGCTGCTGCCCCATGGGTACTTGCTCCTCCTGCCCTCTCCTTGAGGTGACAAGACTGCCACACTGTGAGCACAACCTATGTTTTCTGCTTCGTCCTAAATCTACCTTTTACCACGTCTGTGAAAGGGTTCAGCGCACAGACACTCCATGACATGACCACTCCAGCTTCTGGGTCAGGGAAGTGCAAGGGCCAGGTGAACAGAGCAGAGGCAAAAGTAAAAGACTGGCCTCAACAACCAACTCAGCTGAAAATGCCAAGAAATGGAGAAGAGTCTTCAGATTATCTGCATTCACACACAGCAGTCTGCCAGGCAAACTGAAGAATAAAAAGATTGAAAAATTCTTCTCGTCACTGAAGTTAAAATGTATCTTGAACTTACAAGAAAAATTGAACCTCAAAGAGATCTTGCAAAAACCAGAATCAGAACATCAGCTGAACGTAATACCTGTAGTCCTACTTCTGTCTCCATCGACATGACGCTCAGAGGGACAAGCATCTGAAAACTCTTTGCTGACCAAATATATGCTGTAACAGCCAATGCAAGAGAGGAGAACAATGTAGTATCTTCATACAGATCACAGAAGAAATGCCACCAGGAGCCTTGATTATGCATAACAAACTTTTCTGGCTCGTGACATTTCCAACAAAACTCCTAGTGCTGTTGTGGCTGCACTTTCAAAGTCAGTGAAAATTCCTCACACTTAATAGAGTCACAGATGTAACTGACAGAAGTATTGGAACAAATTACTTGTGTTGCATGCTCAATCTCCATTTCATTAAAGAAGCAGCAGTGGCAGACTTTAAAACAAGGGCAGAAGACCAAAAATCTAATCTCGCAGCTACAGTGGCAAGCACCCAAATCGGTGATCACCTCTAGATTTTGTTTTCTGTTAGCATAAGACAAGAAAGCCAACGTTTACCGGGCAGATGGTGAATCAGTATGCACAGGTAGGATGTGTGAGTGAGAGCTGCTTAAACACTCTTCACTGCTGGATCTTCCTGATTTGACTGCACACTCTTGGCATTGTACTAGTATCCAGTGTTTCTGCCCTTAAGCTTTTTAAAAGGAAAAGAGACTCTTACAGCAATTAACTGCAATTTATTTCTTGTATCAGATTCTATGAACAAATACAGGACCATTCAGAAAGCACTTGGTACATGCACATAATTTAATTAAAGTTTAATCTATACTGCCTTTTCTTTTCTTGCTCAATATAGAATCAAGACATCTAACGGAAGGGACCTTTCCCTTTGAGACTATGAATTGAGCCCTCCTGCACAGGTTAAGGAACCCAAACCTACATATTTTAATTCCACTGATAATATGTATTTTTAAAAAAACCTTTCTCCTAACCTTATCTAATATTTGGGACAGGTCTGCAAAAAGCCAGGTAGAAGACTCTGAGGGGAGTGATCGGAGCAAGCATTTCCTAAGCTATTAATAACGAAAACAAAAAAAAAATGCCTCTCTGCTGTCTTATCCCCTTTGCATTCAGAAATTTCCCCAAAATACTATCAGACATCACTTAGACAAATCAAAATGTCAAAACAAATCCCAGAAAGGTTATAAAGTCATTGAGGAACTATTATTATTATTGAAAACATAATCCATAAATACGTTCTATTTATAAATGCTCTGTCCTCGTACTGAATGCACTTAGGGTATTAAAAGACTAATTCACATGCTTTATGTCTGTGATCCTTAACGTGTGACAGAATTGAAAGAACTGCTTATAAACACTGTTAGTGAACATGTGTAGAAAAAAATACCCCCAAAATACACTCCAAAATGTGTCTGCAAACTGAATTTTAAAGAAAGTAAGAGATTTTTAAAGATCTTCTGGGCAGTATATACAATCTATTCACAAAGACTTCATGAGAACTTGCCTGTTTCTGAGAATTCAGCATACTTTGTAGTTCTTATGCATTTTTTTCCAAAATCATATTTATGCAGTGCATTTACAAGCTGACTGCACTTTAGTACAGCTTACCGTTTTTATTCTGACATTATTTTTAGAACAAAAAAGCACCTGATTTTCAACCTATGCTGATTTCTTGCAATTCCTACTAACTGCAGAAAGCTTTCCTTTCCCAATAATGAAGTCACGTGACGGTGTCAAAATCCATGCCTCTTTTCTCCGCGTGTCTGCTGAAAGTACTGTGGCTCACTTTGCAATGTGTAGCTGCTGGTTACTTAATAAAAATTATCACAACAATGTATCTGAACAGTATCATTCGTCCACAAACATCTTTAATGCAACATAAAATACGGGCATGGAATAAATCTAGCAGCCAATGCGTCCACTGAATATAGGTATTATGAACTTCGGGAACAACCGCTTTACAATTGGTACATGCCAGGCAAATTATTAATATACTAATATTCAGCACAGCTGCCCATGACAAGGTTTAACTTCTGGCCTTAGTCAAATTCTCCTCTTATCTTCTGACTGAAAGCACGGTGGGTGGAGACCTGGGGAACAAGTGCTTCCATGGGATCTGAAGCTGACCTCTCACCACCACTGACAGCCGTGGCACGAAGCCAGTCACTTCCAACTTCAGCATCATCAGTCACACGCTGGTCTGATGGCAGCTTTTAATAAAAAAAAAGGAAGATATGACTACATCTGTATTAAGACTAGTGAGGTAATGCATGTCTGCCTGTATGTCTCCAAAAGGGAGCCTCTGTGATGCTACTGGATGCTGCAGCTCAATGACAGTGCCCACTTCTGCAAACAGCAGGGAGCTCACACGCCAAAGTGAGGACAGTGCTTGTTCAGCCCATGGTGAGAGCTTGCTGGACACGAACCAGCACCCAGCCAAGAGCCATGGGCTGTATTAGTGAAGCCTGCACCCAAAAAATTTGAGTACAGCAATGGGTTACAACGGACTAAGACCTCTATCCAGCTGTTAAGGCCCTGTGCCCAGGCTGGTACACCCTAACTCTCTTAGGAGGGGTTGTTAGCTCGGGCTCAGCACCATGCTACACCACCTACATGACCCCTGCACAAGAAGGTAGGTTGTACCTGGCTGACACAGAGAGCAAGTGCCCTGGTACCAGTGCCCTGGTACCACTTGGCTATCTAAATATGCCAAATAAATACATTATCCTGCTGTGGCTGGTCAACAAGCAGGACGTTTTGGGCCACCTCCTTTCATAGCAAACATTGGCATATGAAGGCGTTACAGGGGAAGAGCTAAAGGCAGTCCAATGACAGAAAGGAAATGTAATTCTGCAAGTGGACAGAGACCTTCTCCTTCCCCTGTGACAGGGAGAAAATGGAAGATGATGTTAGAAAAACAGGACTGTGTCCCTACCAACAATGAAAGGCGTATTCGGAGCAGAAAATGATGCCAAGTTAGCAAGGTTAAGATCTATCTAAGAAGGTGCATATATCCCTTTTCTTACACTGGGCAGAGCTGTCAGGTCTTGAAATTTCCACTTGACTTGCCAGAGTAATTCAGATTGATCATATTTGTTCTCTTCACATGCATTTCTGTGTCCTGTAGCCTTTTACTGCCCCATCATTCACTCTGGCAGAGAAAGACCCACCTAAATGCTGCATGAAATACTTGACAATGTTTTGACATGTTGTAAGGATCTTTGTCCATGTGCCAAGCAACCTTTAAAAATCCCAGGTCAGGGTCATCAGATGGAGGAACTGCTGCAATCCCAAACCTGTGGCAGTGTGTAATTCTGTAGGCAGAGACTCTACACGCATTTGCGTTAAATAAATCATTACCTCTGAGGTGGGGAAACTACTTAAATCTGTTCTCAGCAAACGAATACAGCATCGATGACTGACTGCTGAAGGGAGCTACTCTCCTAGAGAGAGTGAAGTAGGACCACGATGTTGTCAGGATGAGGGTATTTAATAATACCCTCCTGCACAGGCTTTGCCCTATAGAAGTGGTACAGAGATGTGCACAGTCTCAATGCACAGTCTCAAACGCTTAAGTGAACAAAGTATAGAGAATATCACCTAGTTCTTTTCTTTTTTGGTGTTCAGGGACAACTTACTAAAAAATTCTCAACCAACCCAGAGAATTACACACTCACATCAATCTGGTAAACTTGAGTGCTCCAAGCCCAATGGCCAAAAAGACAACATACAGAAATCTTAAACCTGTAACAGAGAAAGGGATCACCTCCATACAGGTGTTTCCGAAATTGTAATAATTCAAATTACGCACCAGATATGATTTATATGTGTATGTAGGAATGTGATAAAGACAGATAACCATATAAACATGTTTATTATTACCTGAAATCTTTCCATTCCAAAGTAATATATATTTCCAGAGTCTCTGTTAATTTTACAGTGTGAAAATATTAACAGACATGTCACATTTATCAGAATAGTAAGACTGGACTGAAGGTTAGAGATTACACTGATTAAAGGTGAAATTCTAATGTAATACGATTGTAAATTTATATTCTAAAACTTAGCCTTATGGAAAGTCCCCAAAATTCAAGGGACTTTCCCATGAATAAAGTAAATGTTTCTTTTTCCATCCTATAATGAGGGAGGGCAACCCTTAGTATTTAAAGTCCTTTGTTTGGACTAAAACATTAAATTAGGTATGTGAATTTCATCATCCATTTGTTTTGTTAATGTTAAAATTAAGGAGGGAAAAAAAAAAAGCCTGAGGTCTGAATATTAGTTACCTCAGCAAAACCCTTTTGGGTTAGGTGTTGGAATCTCTAAGTGATACAGATCACACTTGTTTTCACATCATTCTTCTGTTTCAGAGAACTATCAATGAGATCAGTTAAGAAATTTGGGGCAAGCATGGCGTTTTAGGTATCACCAGCAGCATAGTTAAACTTGACAAGAAAATTTTAGGTAGAATTAATGTCTGTGCTCAGATTTTGTCTGTTGGCGAGCAGGGAAAGCTCTGTTGCTAATGTTTCTAACCCACTTCTGAATGTCAGTGGCTAAAGGATTAATTCATTAAAAATGCCACTTCATATGTTTATGCTGCAAGCTTTATAGGCATTAGCTATTAAACCAAAGACTGCTCATTCCATTTGATGCTTGGAACGTACGTGGTATTTCTAGAGTCAAACCCATAGTATAAGAGCATGAAGTTACATAATTTGGTAAATACTGGAAAGTCTTGTTGACAAAAACCACAACATTTCTAATGAGTTCAGAAAGAAAACACAACAAAATAGATGTTTCAGACCAATGCTTTCACTGTTTTATTAAGAGATTACCTTTAGAACAGGTCATCTGAAAGTAAGATAGACTGAATTATTTGTACAAAGCTGACACTTACCAGATATAAAGTCAAACCTCTGAAACAAATTCAAAACAACCTGTATCTGTACAAGCAGCATACCTCCTGTTACAATTTAATAGCTTTGCTTCCTTCTTAACAGGCAGTATAGACAAATAGTCTATATTTTCTGCCTCAACACTCTCAAGCAAAAACCTTTGAATTCCTTCTGCAGTTGGAGTGCTACAGTAGAGTGTGCCCAGGTATGCACAAGAAAAACAGCACTTCCTCACAAACCTTGCCCACGTCCAACTTCTGAATGCATCCTATTCACAAAATTCACTGCAACATTAAAACGGAAAGATTTGGGGCTTAAGCCACAGCTCCAACTTGGAAATATTTTAAATCCTAAAATTGCTCTGGCTTTACTAGAGACACTGCAGTCATCGTTACTTGGTCTATTACAACCAGTCCTGAAGCAAGAGCAGACACATTATCTTGCTAAATGCACCAAAATTAAATCTATGGCCCACCCTCTATTTAAAAAGAAACTGAAACATAACAGTGACCAAATTCTGTAGTAAAATAATTTTGACTAATATTACAAACCAAGTGTTTATTTTTCATGCGTTTTTGTATTTGCCTGGACAGTGCAGGAGAGCTTCTTAAATAAGAAAAATCTCTCATGTGCCTGCCAGGCAGATATATTCTGCAAAAGTATCATCTCCAGGACAGAGAATAATTTATCTTGGTTCTCAAATACTGGACTGGCGTTTAAGACCTGCATTACCTGTGGGCAATACAGCTGTCTCCATTGAACAGAGTTGTGTCTTGCTGGTAACGCTGAAGGTCAGAACGACGACCCTGAGTAAGCAATGGGAGCCATCACGGAAGCAGAAAGGGCCAAAGAAAAAACCAGAACCTGTGTTTTACATCAGTGTGTTGCACACAAAAGAAAATCTCTATTTCGCTTTCTGTGACTACAGCCTTATGAGCACATCTGCTGCCAGCTCAGGCTCTGCTTTTCTTCAGATTCTTTCTTATTTACACCTTTACAGCTGTCTGTGAGGCTGTGTAGTAAATGGGACTGGGCAACCAATTTGCACTACAGACAGACCAGAAAACACAACTTATTTCTTATCCTGGGCCAGTTTTCCAATCCAGTTCACATCAGTGCCTCACAAACAGCTGTACTGGTGCTACTGGCACAGGAGCAGGAACAGGGACGGTGGAGCAGAGTCTACCCTGCTGCAGCCAGGCCTGCCAATGAAAACAAAGTAGATGAAGGCATGGGTACAGGTATTATAAGACTGCAGGAAATCAACAAAGATGCTGAAGAAAAGAAAACATCTATATTCTGTATTTGATTATTCTTGTTTTAGTGATGACTCTGCTAAAGACTAGGAGATTGGAAACAGGATGATTTTTTTTTTTTATAGAGTCAACATTAGCTTGCTGAGGACTGGACACAGACACATTTTTCAAACAGCCACATAACTGACAAAGCAGTTTTCTGCAGCAGGTAACATGCTTCTTCCTCTACCCAGCCCAAGATAACATGTGCGGTTATACACACTACATTAACCTTAGGCTACAACTTTCACCCTAGTAGTTTCAGCTACTTCATTTTTATTTTTTAAATCAGGAAGACAGGCTAAGGCATCTATCTGTAGCAATAGTGAAACTACGAGCTCACCGCCCAGGTGCCTTGGTCCAACTGACATGATTTACACCAAGGTGACGGACCAGGACTCCTTCTGGAGCTCCATCTTTCAACTTGAGATTAGATAAAAGTTATATGTAATTATACCCATCTGATTTGGCTCCCCATAAAGAAAGGAACCTAAGAGTTACACTAATCCAACCTTTTGAGAAGACTGCAGCCTGCCTCTGATAAGGAGTAGCTAGTTCAGCCACACGAGTGTCACTGGGCTTTAAAAAGAGGCAAACTTTCCTCTTTTTTTTGTTTTTCCTTCAACTCAGACACTTGCTGTGTTCTAGCTTTCTTAGCTGCAAAAACAAACTGATGGATGTGGCTCCGATCACCATGGACAGAGCCCAACCCTTCCTTCCTTCACTCCAAATCATAGATGTGCTGCAGCTCCCCAACACAGGTCTGTGGTCCCAGCTCTCTGCTGGGAGTCTCCCTGTGAACTTGGCCCACTGTTGGTGCTAACAGCATCTCCATCACTGAGTGACACAGCTCACTCATGCAGAAGAAAACTAGCCTAATAAAAAAGCATGTTACTTTCCTGGGTTAGTGATTTCACCTGGCTCATTAGATTTTACATACAATCAACACTAAAGCCAATGTAATGGATGGCCAAACACCACAGAACCAAGGAAGAAGGAAGGAAAAAGGTATCTGTCTCTTGACAGCCACATAAAGCTGTATCAGCTCAGATGAAACCACAGCAACAGAATTCTAATAGTAGTATGTTGTGGCATTAGTACACAGTGCTTTTTCACATCTTCCCTCCCTTGGTATCTCCTAGAATTTTCCTATCAGCACAGAAGAGAAAAACTTGGATGACTTTCATGAAGAGGGGCAGGGGTCCTATTTCTATGGTAATGACCTAGACTTTTTTCCCAAGAGAAAGCTCTCTGCAATCTACAAAGGCATAAATTTACAAACCCTGCTCATACTGCACGTCACTTGGAGGAATGGACAAGCACCAGCAGAGTTTGAGGCTGAGCCAACTACACAGAGCCAGAGGAAGAGTCATCAGAAAAAGGCAAGAAAATAATACTGCCCATCCATTATTCCATGGTGTAAAAAAGGTAAAAGCTAGATTAGAAGAAATTTTACATTCAGACCCTAGGAAAGGTGCAAGGGAAAGCAAAATCTAATTGACATTGGAATAGTAGTAGAGAATGAGAGAAGATTTAGGGTAGCATCTACCAGAAAAATACACGTAATATTGCAGCCAAAACATCACAGGAGGTTACAGAGTTGCTGGAGAGATGACTAAGAAGATTGCAGCAAAGAGCTGCAGAGAATGGCAAGGGGAGGTTAGAAGTTAGAACAAAACATGTGAGAACAGGACTGAGGAAGTGAACATGATAGTTAAAAACACACACAAAGGTGTTCAAGCTAAGTAAATAAGTAGCATAACAAACAGTATGTATACATGATATTAAAGTTTGGTAATAGCTGCTGTTCATGTTCACTTGCTCATATTTAGCACACATAAAAACTTAAACTTGTCTAAATGATCCAGTGCTCCAGCAAGAACCAGACCAGGATCTATGCCATCCAGTGTAGTTACAGTAATACTTCAGAATTTTTGATGTAGGCTGCATTTCCTCATTTACCAGTGCTGTTGTTTGAGCAGCCCTTATCTTCCTGCTCATCCAGCCCCATCCCTTCTGCTGATTATGCTGGTACAGATACTGTGTAACTATGCAGCAACCAGGGGATGGAATAATCCAGGTGAAAAATAATCCGGCTCCCCACCCCTCACCCTGTTGGATCATTTCCCTGATCAGGTGTACCATGCTGCAGCCTAAATATTTGTGCCAGAGCAACTAAGAAGACATGAACAAATCAGCAGGCATGGAATGTGCTTCAGCCAGTATTACTGTCAAAAAATACATGTGGAACTATGGTTTCAGTCCATCAGGCAGTAGATAAATTTCAGAAACTCCTGGATTTCTCAGGCTTGCTTTTTTTTTTTTTTTTGTCTGCTAAAGAAAAGAACCAGCTCTTTTTTACGTTTAGAAATCTATCTATAGAAATTTCTGCCAAAAGAGGAAAATACAACCCAGCTTTGCAGTTCTTCCAATGCAGGGAAAAAAGCTGTGGCGATAACCTTGTTGACCAAACAAGCTATTGCTGGAACAACGCTTAGAGCATCCGAGATTTTTTACACATCGCTTGGACTATCCCCTCCAAAAAGTAAGAAAATGTCAAGGGTGGGTATTTTTCTTTCAGTTTCCCCCATGAAGGTAGCTTCAAAAGAGTTCATTATAAGGCTTCCTGTAGCTTTGTCTAAAGTAGCTAGTGTGGTCTTGTGTCAGAGACCAATAGAAAAGTAATGAAATCCAGAACAGCCATTAGCAGCACTCTCCTATCTTTGAACTATTTTTCCATCTTTCACCTAAGGGGCTTGATTTATGACAAACATCAAATCTCACAATACTCTCAGGAGAAATACAGGTATGCTTATTATATTAAATGGTAACAGAAACCCTGTACCTATGCAGAGTTTGCTCAAAATCATTAAGAGTACCTAACAAGCATCAGTGCTGCTTTATGGTTGTATGGATGTATGTATGTTTTACATATATATAAAACACATGTTTACATCCAAACAGGAACACACTTCCTCCAAATTCTTTGGCCTCTTCCACCACCTGGTTTTCTATTCTCTCCACTTTGCAAAGGATATTCCAAATCCAGCACTGCCAGAAAAGAACCACCAGCAGCAGCATCGAATTAGAAAATCCTTGTCTGTCTTCAAATGCTTTTTTACCTAAAAGACCAACTCATCCCTGGCACATGTTCATCTCCTGCACAGCTGACAAGGCCAGTTTAGAAACAGAAGGTGGCATATTTGTTCTCACTCACCTTTTTAATTGCAGTACAACCAAGTGATTTAAAAGTTTTGAAGAATAAACCAGGTATCAATGCCATCATGCTGGGTGATGTACAAAAATCATTAACTGCAGATTGCTCAGGTTTTCACAATCACCATGAAATATGACTGCAATATTACTGCAAATGAGGCAACACAATTTTTGATTCAGAGAAAAATCTCTGCCTTCGTGAAACTTCAACTGTACGCAGGCAGGGAACCAGAGAGCTCACACCAAATTCAGAAGAGTTGTTTCTGTAGATGAGGATTGCTGTCGTGTCCCACGAAACTAACTTTAGATTAGTGGTAGAAAGCTAGCACGGCCTTCTCACTGCAGAAAAGCCTTGAGAAGCGCGGCATGAGTAACTGATCTCCACTTGCTTCCCGAGATCCAAAAATAGAGGTGAAGTGTGAATATCCCATTTGTTTCAAAAGGGTGTCAACACAAATTCCTAGCCAGGGCCTTGTCTACTATCAAAATCTGCACCTACAGAGCTGTAGCTGCACTTCAGCAAGAAAAGGCTCTTTGCTTCTTACTGCAGCAGAACAGCTAATTTCCAGAATAAGATTAGCTACTACAGAATATTTTATATTTGACATCAGTACCAGCAATAGCTACACTGGTGCAGGCTTCCAGGAAACAGACAGATTGATGACTTGATAGTCTAAATGAGATGTTTCTAAATTTTCTGTATCAGCAGATCCCTCTCCTCTTTCATACCTTGGGGTTCTTTCTTTCCTCCAGGGTATGAGACACTCTTATCACCAATAGTATGGAAGGGGGAAAAAAAAAAAACCACAACAGAAACAAGATTCGGATCCAGACAGAAAGCTGAGAGTACTAATCTAAACGTTAATGTTCTATCAATGAAATTAAAACATTAAAAATTACACTCTTTTTTTTTTTTTCCCCCCCTATGTGCAAACATTTCATTTTAGGTCACCTGTAAGTGATACTTATCAAATACATAACCACCTCTCCGTGCCTTTTTCTCTCTGATCTGTGAGGAAACAAAGCTGGTGAGGATACGCAGAGATCTGTGTTAGAAAATATGCATCTGAGAGTCTTTCACTCTATTATGAAATAGAATAAAATGTTGTGTTTCTAAAGCTACAAAAAAGAAGCATTTCTGTATTTAAAATGAAGTGCATCGAACCGAGAATTAATGAAATACACTGAGGACTACATTATCTTTAATGACTATCAACAGCTACATTGCCTATTGAAGTCCTCAGATGTCTACTAACCAGTCAGAACTTTAGAAACCCTCTTACCATGTTGGTATTATTCAGAGTTAAGTGATGTAGAGCACCTTTGGCATTAATTTCAAAAGAAGTGGTGGAAGTGACAGAAAACAGAAATTCACATACAAGGAAGGACAGCCTGTCTATACATGTGAAATACCCATCTTGAATAAAAACTTTTTTCAGTGACTTCACATTTTACTGTAAAAATCCACATTTGTTGATATAGAGAAACAAGGAGAGTCTCAGAATTCCTGTATTCTGCAACAGAGTTCGGTGGTCACAAGGGGACTAAACAGACATCTCTGATATTTCTAAATAAGTCTCTAATCCTTTATTTAAGAAATAGAAAACTTATTTCTAACCCCGGAAAATAAAAAATAATTAATGACGGGTGTTATTCCAGCAGTAGATTATGTGCAGGCATCTGAACATTTAAGAGGGAGAAGAATACTAAACAAAAAAATAATGTTTCAGGAAGAAAAGTCATGTGGCTTATAATTTTTTTTTTATCATCTTATACATTTGAGAGGTGTAAAAAAAATTTGGTTAAAATATGGGTTCTTTTAAGAAGACTGCCAAATCACTTGTATCTGCACAAAACTGCAGATATCCAGGCTTTGAAAGTAGAAATGAAGTCAAAATGATGTCTTCTACCCTAGGCAACAAAACGGCAAAAAAAAAAGCCCCAGAGCTGCAGCAAGGCAAGGCTGGAAAGGTGGAAAAGGCAGCCGAGTTGACATTTGCTATTAGAGCAGGGAGAGAGGTCAAATCCTGCTCCCTGCCCAGCACCTAAGAGTCCGTGGAAAACTGGCAAAAGCAAATCCCAAACCGAGATTCACCAGCCACGGCCGGGCTCGAGTTCGCTTTGGGTTAAAAATACTTAACGGGGAAGAAATAACACGGCGAAGGGGAACCGTATCTCCGTTACGTGATCCGCGCACCGGGCGCACAGCTCTTCCCTCCGGTATTTCCCCGGTGTTGGGTGACCGAGTGCCGCTCCCCCTTTCGCAGCCTCCCGGGGACGGACCTGCCCCTCGCTGCGAATAAAAGCGACCACCAAGACCAAGCGCTGGCCCCAGCTCCTGTGCACAGATTTTTATTAAAAACCTTCTCGTTACAGAGCCTGGGAGCGCCCCACGAACTCCCTTCCACCACGGCAAGAGTTTGTTTATTTATTTATACAGCGCACTCGGGTCACCAGGGAAGTGAAACTCTCGGGGCGCGGGGGACCGGGGCGGCCTCGGCCAGGAGGGCTACCCGCCGGCCCGGCTACCGCCGGCCCCGGAGCTCGGCGGGGCCGGGAGGCCGCGCCCGGGGGCCGCCGCCGACCGAGGCGGGCAGCGCCG
>VXBJ01007570.1:559396-617491 GCA_013400055.1 Nycticryphes semicollaris | reverse complement strand
GCCCCTGTTTGCTGGGCGCCTTCCTCCTCTTACCGGTTACCAGGCTGCTCCGTCACTGCTTTCGTTCGCGCCTAGGATCTCGCCGCAGTTTTATTCTCTCCCCCACGTAACACACCGCGTCAAACTACACCTCCGCCGCGTCACTCACACACACACAGGCGCTCCCAGCCCGGCGACAGGCAGGCAGCGGCCGACTGAGGAGCGCCAGCCAGGGAGCAAGCGCCGAGCGCGCCGCGGCCCGGACGGAAATCGCCGAGCGCTCACGGAAAATGCCGAGCGCCCGGCAGGCGGCGGGAACGGCCGAGCGCGTCGCCGGCCCCCGCGGAAAGAGCCGAGCGACCGCGGAAACGAACGAAGACGGCCCGGAGGGGGGAGGCGGAAAGAGCCGAGCGTTCGCGGCAAGGCGTGAACGGCGCTTCCGCCCCGGGGCGGCCCGCGCGGAAAACGCTGAGCACGGGGCCCGGAGGAGGTAGGGAGAGGAGGGGGGGCGATCACGGAAATGGCCTAGGGCCGCCTGCTTGCTCCTGAGTCCTCGCTGAGGACGACGGGCCCACCTGGGTTCACCACCCACATCCCCACGCTCCCGCTGACGCCCCGCGGGGACCTGCACACCGTTCCCTCCCCCCGCCCCGGGGATCCCCTGTCCGGGTGCCCCACTGCTGCCCGGATCCCTTAACTCAAGCCCCCGTTTCTCACTCCAAACCGCTCGTCTTCACAGGCACAGCATGCCGGCTGAAGTGCTGTGTCCAGGCCGTGCTGCCCCTCCTTGATGCCTCCCAGCTGCCAGGGGTCCTCGCTGTGATGAACCATTCACAGACCTCATGTTGCTCCTCTAAACCTTCTGCTGCCTGGTTTTTATTCTGGTCTGCAACTCCCTATCTCATTCCCTGCCTTCTCTGGCCCTGTGGTCAGCCAGCCATGGCGGCACAAACTGAAGCACAGGGTGACAGCTCCTCTGTCATGACACAAATAGCCCTGTGAAATCCCCCAGCCCTGAGCAACTGCCTTCACCAACGATGGAGGGACAGACCTGTTTTGGCAGAGGTGCAGACAACCAGGCGGCAACACTGTAAAAAGCACAAGTCCAGAGAAGGGCAACGAAGCTGGTGAGGGGTCCAGAGAACAAGTCTTATGAGGAGCAGCTGTGGGAACTGGGATGGTTTAGTCTGGAGAAAAGGAGGCTGAGGGGAGACCTTATTGTTCTCTACAGCTACCTGAAAGGAGGTCCTAGTGAGGTGGGGGCCAGTCTCTTCTCGCAAGTAACAAGTGATAGGACAAGAGAAAATGTCCTCAAATTGCACCAGAGGAAGTTTAGAGTAGATATTAGGAAAAAAATTGATAACCCTGAAAGGGCTATCAAATATTGGAACAGGCTCCCCAGGGAAGTGGTGGAATCACCATCCCTGGAGGTATTTAGAAGATGGGTAGACGTGGTATTTAGGGACATGGTTTAGTGGTGGACTTCGTAGTATTAGGCTGATGGCTGGACTCAGTGGTCTGAAAGGTCCCTTCCAGCCTAGATAATTCTTTGATTATAAACCCCAATTTTCAGAGTAGCTGTGGCCAAGGCAGCAATTTGCACCCATTGGTGCCAGCCCCATGCCTCAGAAGGGACAGATGTCATGATGGGGAAGGGGGTGTCATACAGGTTTGTGTCTCGTTGGAGAAGAGGAGCAGCCATGTGCTGTGGCTCTCGCCCTCATCTGCAGTGCCAGAGTGACGTCCCTCACTAGGGGGTTTAAATGCTGGATAGATTAACTTCTTCTAGGAAAGATTTTTCAAAGAGTTAATGCCACCATGGAGCAGGGAATGGGCCGGCAGTGCTCCATCCCGGTCAGTCCGGCCCCATCTTCTCCAGTTCACAAACACAGTTGTATGCACCTGATCATACACCCTGAAGAATGAACTTCTCAAACTACAGCCAGATGAAAGCTATACAGAGCCTTGGAGAAACTACTTTTCATTTCACAAAACCTCAAGATGGCACTACATAACAAGATTTGAAGGTCCAAACCTGGTTCATTTTTGCAGCTGGCCTGGCACAGCTGCCCTGTGAGACACTGCATCGGATGATACTGGTGTGCGACGTAAACTAGTTTTACTCTTGTGAAGTCTTATTTTCTCAAGAAGGTTGAACTGCTTTTACTTATGCTGAATTTCATCTAACTCCATCAAAAATTACAAGAGGCAGTGCAGAGAGCGTTGACAGGTTTACTTTGCATTTGATTTTGTTGATTACCATTATTCTAAAATAAACTGAAAAAACCCCCACCTTTGGCATTTAAAAAGAAAAAAGGCAGCACAAGTTAAACAGATAAAGTATTGTTTTATTGACAATACATACTATGGCTTGGCCCACAGATCATTTTCTGTCTCTGCCATGTGTTTTCCCTCTGCCCTGTCTGCAGACAAGCTCCAAAGTTGCAGCCCAGTGCAGCCTCCACTGCTGTCCTCCCCGTGCCCACTTCTCTGCCCCCCGTGTTGTGGACCTGCACTGTGCCTTTGGCTCATGACCAATTCTGGCTGTAGTGTACAGCTGACGTAATTTTTAGAAATTATTTTCTCTTTTTGGAGTCTGCTAGGATATGAAAGCTTGATCCACTAAGTCTTTTACAACTGCTATCGGGAGCACAAGTTTTCTGCCATTTAAAGCTTTTGAGACAGGTGAGAAATCTAAAATCAGTGTTCCTAATCTGATCTATTCATTAACAGTGAATGGAAATGCTTCTCACTCCAAATCACCAGTAGAGGTGAGAAAGGCTTGTCTCACAATCACTTCCTACTCATTTCACTCTACTAAATACTAAGGTAGAGGGTTAGTTTTGATAGTGTTTTGACTTTTGTCCTCTAGCCCCATTGCATAGTCTTAATATTTTAATATGTGTTTAATAACATATCTTCTGTGCATTTTGTTGCCATATACAGATGTAAATGAAACTAGATACTAATTAAAAAATGCTTTAATTCAGCTAAAGCGTGGACATTTTGCTGTGTGGATTTTAAAGTTTGCTAGACCTCCTGCCTTTCAAGGAGTGGTTCCGAGATCAAAGCATAAGAGATCAGCCTTTATACTCCTCTTAAGAGGAGTGACGTACTTTCTCTGAGAAAATACTAATAATAGGCAGAACAAATGTAGCCATCTGAGTGTCTCTTGCTTGACTCATGCATTTCTTTATCTGTTTTCCCATCCATCTCTTTCTGACATGTGTTAATTTTTGTGTTGCATCAGCTTCTTTTGCTCCCCCAGATGACCAAAATCATACACGTTCTCCACCTGTGTATGTTTCCTGGAACTGGATTGCTGGCCCTTGCCCAGCAAGTCTGAAAGAATCACAGCAATATACCTCTAAGGGAATACACTCTGGTCCTCAAAAACCAACTAAAATGCACTAACCAGGTCTCAGTGAATGGCTCCCATCAGAAACCTGAGTGACACTCTCAACCTGAGCAATGGGAGTGCTGCTGGTGGTCCCCCAGAGCAGCCAGGGCTGCCCTTATGTAGCTCAGCAGCTCCTTGCGTGGCTCTGATCCTACTGCCAATGTAGGGCATGGCTGATAGCCTGGTGCCCAGCTGAAAGCCCTGCTTTTACCCATGGCTCTCCAGCTGGCTCCTCAGCACTTCTCTGAAAGTCTGCCAGCTTGCTGATGAGTTTGCAAAGGACATCTTGTAGCCGTGGCTACTTCTCTGTCAGTCTGTGTAGGCTCCCCATATAACAGACAACTCAAGAGAGCAATTTATCTCGAACTCAAACAGACGCTTGGGATAGGCCAGATGCCTGAAGTGATTTGAGATTATGCCCAGTGTTATGCATCTTTGGTATCTTCATCTCTCGCCCCCTGGCTGAGGCTTAGACCATATGTAGATGCGTGCTGGATTCAGCCCTGACTCATACCAGTTCAGTGGCAGGGCTGGGTGAACATCTCATACACAACTGCCGAGAAACCTTCTGACAGCTCTCTTGAACATTCCTCTTTCCCTTACAGCTTTTCTGTTGGTCTTTTTTCAACTTTTTGGGGAGGAGGAATGAAAGGTCTTAGCTGCAAAAACCCCTTCTCTCACTGACATCTAGGCATTCCTTTCAATGTTTCCTCTTGGGGATCTGTAGAAAATGGAATAGTAATGATGTGCCAATTACCCACAAAGTCCAACAGGGAGAGGCTGACTTGGGGAGTGAACTGGAAAGCTTGGCAGTTTTCTTCATCAGCAAAAGTTGGCTTGATGATGAGAGAAACCCAGCAAGATTAATTACTTTTCTTACAATTAAGCCTCAAAGGCAAATTCAGTAGCTTTGCAGCTCGCAGGCTGGTTATCCTGGGCAGTGGACTTGTTGCATACAGCATTGCAGGTTGCTTGCCCATGGTCCAGGGTTCATAGAGGCTAATGAGTGATCAAGAAAAGTTCATGTTTGGTTCATCCAGTTCTGGGCTCCACAGTTCAAGAAGGACACAGAACTGCTGGAGAGGGTACAACAGAGGATCACAAAGATGATTAGGGGCCTGGAGCATCTCTCTTGGAAGGAAAGGCTGAAGGACTCGAGTCTTTTTAGTCTGGAGAAGAGAAGACTGAGGGGGGGATCTGATCAACATCTATAAATACTTAAAGGGTGGGGGTCAAAAGGAAGGGGCCTGTCTTTTTTCAGTGGTGCCCAGTGACAGGACAAGAGGAAGTGGGCACAAACTTGTACATAAGAAGTTCTATCTCAACATGAGGAGGAACTTCTTCACTTTGAGGGTGGCAGAGCTCTGGAAGAGGCTGCCCAGAGAGGTGGCGGAGTCTCCATCTCTGGAGACATTAAAAACCCACTTGGATAAGTTCCTGTGCAACCTGATTGAGGAGGACCTGCTTTGGCAGGGGGTTTGGACTAGATGATCTCCAGAGGTCCCTTCCAACCCCATATCATTCTGTGATTCTGTGGTTCTAAGGTGTTGCAGAGCCACAATGTGCACATGGCAATCTGGAGCAGTCAACACTGCTGACACTGGCAGCATGCAAGATGATATTTATTGTGGAAACATAGATACTCATGCATTTTCAAGTCTCCACACCACTGTAAAGAGAGCAACACAAAAGTATTTTTTACAGGCCATAGCCACTTCTGGGAGTGATTTATAACAAAACAATCTGTCAGTATCAAGTACTTGCTGACAATTTCTGGAGGACCAGTGTGGTCTTGTGGTGCAGGGACAGAGAGAAGGTGTTTTGTACAAGGATGATGTTAAGCACAAGTATTGCTGGGGAGAAAAGAAGGCAGAGTGTGCTCTGATGCTTTGCAGCTATGTTCACTAATGGGTATTCTCCCAAGGAAAGGGAAAAAAGGAGAGTGTTTGCAAATGATAAATGTGGAGGGGGGCAGATGTTATAGTAGATGGTTAGTAAAGTCTCCAGCACCTTTGAGTGTAAAAAGTATTGTGTTGCACTTTCCATCCTATACAAACAGAGCAACTGATTTTAAAGCAGATGTAGGGGAAGGCAGGGGGTGCCACCATAGCCCTGTGATGGACGTGGCCATTCAGTAGCACAGAGATAGCACTGAACTGATGATGTCTTTCTGAGGAGAAGATGAAGATAATAAAAAGGTGTTACTCTGAAACCCAATGGCAAAGAAACGTCAGTCCTCCATTTCGGTCTCTGCTTCTGAAATAGATGGAGGCTTAACTTCAAACTCCCATACAGAGCAGTCTTCTATCATTTCATCGCCTCTCAGGACAAGTTAAAACTGCTTACTCATCAGGATAAGGACAAAACCCTACAGGTTTAGTATCTGCCAGAGAGAACAAGATTCACTGGCCTCCCTGAGCACTTTATTATAGAAGTAGGTCTAAATTCACAGTTAACCCAGAACAAAATACCAAAAATAGAAATGGTTTTTCAACATCATCCCACTTAAAGTTAATGAACTGCAGCTCAGGTCTGCCCTCACTGCTCTTGGACATTCATCATTGCTAAAAGTAATAAATCTTCCTGGCCAAATACAGGCTTTACAAGCAGGCAGATTGCATGCTCAATTAGTCCAAGGAAATTGGTCACTTTGCTTAACCCCTGCCGTTTGAAATATGGAGCCCCGCTGCCGCACCATCCTGACAGAGTGAGATCATGTCACTTCTACTGACAGAGTAACTAGGGAGGGGAAATCCTCCATCCCGAGTCAGGGACACAGCTGTTTCCCACCATATCTCACCTTGTGTAGAACAGAGGAGCTTCCCTGTCTCACAGGCTGCTGCAGTGGGATTTGCCTGCTCTGGCTGGTGGAACAATGGATTTCTGAGCCCCCAACAATTTTGGTTATATTCTCTGCTAAATAGCAGCTGGCTTCTCAGTTCTCAGATATCACCCCCCAGAAGAAGAGGGGTTGTTTCAAGGGCAGGAGCACAGGAACAGATGAGTGCAAGCAGCTTTTCAATGCTTTGACAATGTGCCGTGCTTTCTAGGCACAGGCAGTAAAATACATCTTCTGGCTCCCCCAGTACACTGCAGCAAGCCCAGCCTAGCCCACTGTCTGAACATCTCTTGTGCAGACCAGGAAGAAGTCCAGGCTTTTCCTTCAGTTCATGAAATTACCTCTTCAAAGTCATTGTTTTCTTGACACTGTAGCTTCACTTTTCTCTGTCTCTCGCATGAAGCTGAATTTCTTCTCATTTTGCTTGACCCCCGCTTAAGCATTTCTATTTTTGGTTATTTTGTTCTGAGTTAATTGTGATTTTAGACCAAATCCTTCACACAACACTGTCTCATTGCAGACACATCCTGGTTCATGTGATGTCAGTGTCTTCTGGGGCCTCTGCTCTTTATCCAATGAGAAATGATGAATTGTGTTCCCACTAAACCTTCTTCCCATCTGGCTGCCTCCTTTGCCCCTATCTTGCTCCCCTCCATGGCTTAGCGAAGGTGTGACTTTGCCTTGGTGCTACAGTGCAAGCTCAGGTACGGCCTTTCAGCCTCCCTCCTTCTCTGTGCTGCTTTCCTTGCCTTGGGATCAGCAGATGACAGCCCTGCAGAAGCTTGGTTATTGTTGTTATTGCATCTTATGGCAAGTCCCTCGTGTTCCAGATGCCAGCAAAACTGCTCTGGGCTGAAGCTCAAAAGGTCATGTAAGCTCTGAAGAGCATCTTGTGTTTTCGCAGGACAGACTGTCACACAGAAGGAAGAAATAAAATGAATTGCTGGCCAGGGAGGGGCTTAGACATGCTATAAATACCTGTTTATGTTCCAAACAATGGTGATGTTTTGCTTGCCTATTAAGCCCTTTTATCACATACTTCACGGATTGTAGGCCACTTGTACTCAAAAACTTTCTGTTGCTTAAGAGGCAGAAAAAAGGATGAATGATATTGTAAGCACTCACTAAAGTACCAGACATGGCAAATGTAATATGCATGGGATACTGACCTGGAGTTGGTGGAAGTGTTCAGGAAGTGTTTCAGATGGCTTTAACCATCTGAAATTAGGATAGTTGCAGCAGCACAAGGCTGGTTGCAGGCTGCAACACACGCCTCAAAAAGTAAATCCTGGATCCATCAGTTCAGAGACAACATTTAGCTCCCTTGTTCAAAGCTATGTCCACAGTCCCTGCCTTAATTGCCATGAGGATGTTCTCACACTGAAGAGAAGCAATGAATTCCTGTAACAGATAAATAGCAAAAGGTTTGGGCAACAGCAGCAAGGTGGCGAAGCTCTGTATTTGCCATCCTCCCTTGCTGCAGATGAAGAAGGTGATAAACAAAAGCGTGGATGGCAGCACTGAAGAAAAAGTGCGTTTGATGATCTGGTGTTTGTGGTACTAACATGATGGGAAAACTGAGCTGCACAGAGATGTGACAAATCACAACGTGAGGGGGCAACCCTGCCACCAAGGGAGCAGGGCTGGTGCTTGGGTTGGGGACAGGTCAGCATCCAGGACCTTGTGGGCCATGAAGCAACCGCTGGGATGAGGTGGCATTGGCCCTGTGCATGAGGGAGAAAGAGTTTGGACTTCCCAGTAACTGGCCAGTTGGAGAGCTTTTCCTTTCAAATGGGAATGGGATTTAATCTGCTGCACATGAAGGAAAAAGCTTTTCAATAAGGTGCAGTGGAAGTCAAAGCTGAAATAAAACTCAACCAAACCCAGTAACTGCTGTCAGAATGAAATGGGGAGGAGGAAGGAAAATTGTTAGAGAATAATTCTTGGAAATATTATAATCTTCTGTCCTGAGTGCCCACATTTTAGTTTAAAGGTGATTCCTGGGGGTGGTATATTCTACATTGCTCTGCTCATAAACACCCCATTTCTATTGGCACAGCCTGCTGGTTTTAAGTCAATTCCTACTGTATAGAAAATATTATTTAGACTGACTTTCATACTTTGAAAAAATAAACCTCGTACCTCTGTAGCTGTCTTTCTGCCATGTGAGAAGCTGGCAAACACTCAGTGAATAGTTACGGTGGTGGCAGGAAGAGGGGAGCCTGCATGTGGTGCTTGGTTTCAGGATCACTATCTCACTGTCTCAGTTTAACAAATGTCTGTGTATGTTGAGCAGCTCCAATTTTTAGCATGTCCATTTACTATAAAATCAGATTGAAGGAGTTGTGGGAAGGAGGGAGGAGTTGTTCAGAAGTGAAAAAAAAACCACAGTAGGAACACTTAAAAAGTGGTGCAGGTAAAGCTGAAGCAAAACAAGGGTAAAAAAGAGGGTGAGAGGAAGAGAGGAATCATTACCATTAGACTGCTTCAGTTTCCATCACAGGCATGTGCTGTCTATTACTAATTTAGCTGCATGAGGGAGCCACAATTTCTTTAAAACTTGCCAGGACTCCGGTCTGTCTCTCAGCCTGTAGTATCCAAACAACAAATTGGGTCCCAGCTGGGCTGTGTTTATTGGCTTAAAAGGAACTGATTTTCTCTTCCACAATCAGGAGGAAAGCGTCTGACAACAAGAACTGGGATTGACTTCCTCTCTCAAACTCTTTGCAAATGGGTAATGTCAACCATTTGGTTGTCCAAGTACTGATTTTGGCTCTGCTGGCTTTGACTGTGCCCTGTAACTAGTGGCACATCCCCGTCAACATTCCACATCCCCATTGTCCATACCTATTCTCATCCCCATCATTCATTCCACCAGCAGGGTCTATCGTCCCCTTTTATTCACCACCACCTTTTTCTGCACAGCTAATTACTTTTTGACCTCTTTGCCCAGATGCGCTGGCTTAAGTGAAAATGACTCTAAGCTGATTTGAATTGGACTTAAACAGGCAAGCAGGAAGCCTTGGCTCAAATAACTAGGTTTAGCCTTTTTTTTGTGCTTGTTCTTGCCTATTGTCTTTCAGGTCGATTTTCATGGACTGCTAACTATTATAGCACAGTGATTTGTAAAATACTTCCACTAGTCTTGCTATTATGTGTAGGTAAGAATGAGATACTGTATCTAATCACAAGTATTTATTTATCCAATTATATAACATATTTACTTGTGTGGCTATATAACATATAATTTAATTTGTTCTATGAAAATAGTGAGCCTTCCTTACTAGATTTGTGTCAAACCATCTGAACATAAATTGGAATTCAAATAAAAAATCACATTACTTTAAAGTATTCTTATTTAACTATTGATAAAATAGCTCAGATGGGCACAGTGTAAATGAGAGTAAAATTGGCATTTACAACAGACCTATTAGACAGAAGGGAATTGGACTGAGAAAACAAATCGATTCTTTTCTACAGCATGCTTGGAGTAAAAACTGTGCATACAGAAGGGATCTACTCATTTAAAAAATCTCAGTCAGTTGATCCAGGGACAAATGTTTGCTTTCTCCCTCCATCTCTCCCCCTGGGGGTAATCTCCCAGGTGAGGACCGCAGTGGAAAGTGGCTTCCAGCCCTCCCTAAGGTGCCTGTCTGACCTGGTGACCCCCTCCTTGGGATGATGGCCCTCAGTCCCACTGACATGACCCCCATGTGCCACTGCCAGGAACATGCTCAGCAGCATTTTCAGTGCTGCCTGGGGGGTCTCCTGATGTTGCAATGTGCTCCCTCCTCGTCAGCTGCTCCCGGTGAGCTCCAGTGAGAAGCTGCCGAGGGCTGGGGCAATGACTCCTGGACCATCAGAATGAAAATCTGCATGAGAAACTAGTGTCTGAAGAGCAACTCCTCCTGTGTGGCTTAAATACAAAGCATCTAGGGTTTTTTTGGAAAGCCCTGTCCTTACAGCTGTGGAAGTGCAGGCTCCCCTTCTCCTCTGCTGTTCTGCCTAACCGTGAGGGCTATAGACATGTCGTGTTTCCAACCCATAGCCACGATAAAGGGCCCTGAGATGCTGGTGGTTCCTGGGGAGCCGCAAGGCAGTACCTGACTGCAGAGCGCTTTGCAGGGGTTGGCTGGCCCATGGGATCCCCTCTCCTCGGGACTGTGTTTCCTGGCCAGCTTTTTGGGTTGCAGAGCAGCAAGCTTCATGGCACACTCACCCTGGCTAGGCAGCAGGCAGCCTGTGCCCACATGAGCTGTCATATTGTCCCTGTTCACAGCAAAACAGTAGGCTATTGACTTCAGATCCCTTTGGCAAGATAACTATTGATTGTCCCTCTTTCCTCCCTACCTTAACTGGCAAGATTTGATATAAATGAGTTGCCACGCAGAGCTATATACAAAAGGATATTATACAATAGGGAAAAGGCAAAGCCAAGCATTTGGCTGAGTTTAGGCTGTTCTGTGCCTTTCCAAGCATGATAAAATTAACCATATTATCTCTGTGTGTGTGCTAGCACTTATGGAAGACTAATGGTGTCAAAACAGCAAAAGAAAATGAGAACAGGTTTGGGAAGACAGCAGAGTACTATCCCTAGAAGAGAAGATTTGTTATTTAATTTGAATAATGTCATGTTGGAAAGACTCTGCCGTGGATGGAAGATATGCTCTTCTGAGAGAGGAACTCTCCTGCCCATTTCTATCCATAGGAAGAGATTAAGGATGACAGTGGCAAGGATGCTGCTGGTGAGCAGCATATTGGGGACCTGAGGTTGCTTAGTGGAGAATATTTCCTCACTTTTATTTATCACCAGGGCATGGGTGATCTCTAGCCCTCTGCCCAGTTCACCTGTTTCAATTTGCCAAACCCTTTTAGCTCTTCTGGGAGCATAAGCAAACAAATAAAAGCAATGTAAAGATCCATTGCAACAGTTTGGTTTCATTCCTGGATGCTTTTAGAAAGGAAAGAAAAAACTGGACACTGTCTATCTAGGTTTCTTGCTGAAGTTTGGATTTTCCAGTGAACTGTATTTGGGTGAATCTTTATTTCTGCGAAATGGAAGCACAGTAGGTTGCAAAGCCATAACCAGGTCTGACTTCCCTCCGGATGTCTCCCACTGCAGATTCTCTTGGTTGACATGAGACCGGCTCCCCCCGCCCTGAGTTACAGCAGTTTTTATGCTCTTGAGCACCTAATTTCATCCTCCTCTCATTCTCTGGGCTGACCTTCACCAGCTACATCGTGGCTACAACATCAACTATGACATGTCAAACAAGAAGGTGGGATAAATATCCCCAAACTGCTTTTGGCTTTGAGGCTTGGCAGCCCTTACAATTACTGTGATTTGTGAGGAACGGGAGAGATCATGAGCTATACAGTGAGAAAACAATGCAGCAGGGTACCATTTCAGTGCCAAATTTTCATGGTTGGCTGACACAAACATCTCAGCAAGGCAGAAGCGCGAGAGCCACGCAAACCTGAAAAATGCAAGTGAAAGCACCATGCTACAGCACCAGTTCCTGGGAAATGCTGTTTCTATAAGCACAGCACTGGAGCTCTAATAGAGCGCGCTGACCCTGGTCCAAGAGGAATAACCTCGGGTTAAACAGCTGTGAAGTGTAGATAACCTAGGGTTAGCTTCATTTGTGGAGAGTGCTGGTGCTGGATGCTGCTTACTTAACCAAGTTAAAATTCAGAGGATGGTGTTTGCTCTGTTAAGCTAACTGACATGAACTACCCCAGGTCAGCTACTTTGGGGGAGAAGCCTTGTTTCCCCTGCATTTCTTCGTGCTGGATCCTTACTTGATAAGGACACCTCACCCTATGTGGGTTGCTATGCAGCCATGAACCCATCCATGCTTTGGAGCAGTGACTGCCATGCCTACATTTGGAATGATAGCTCAGCTGCCAAAAATCCTGATAATAATGTTCTTTAATAATTTCTTTCCCCATCATTCCTCTCATCTCTGCAGGGAGGTATCTCAAGTGATGAAAGGTTTATAGGCAGAGGTGATATTTCTGATCTGAACAAAGGATGAGGTTGGGAAAACCAGGCAGACTTTGGGCCAAGGCCTTTTCCATGCTGCCGTGTAGTGTGAGGCAGTGGCTGCTGCTGTGGGGCCTGTGGGAGGCCAGAGGTCCCAAAACTCCTCCGTCTGCTTTACCTGCAGCACCAGGTCCAACGGTGGGCATCACCGTTCCTTGCAGATCTGGTCTTGCTTTTGGGAGGGCACGAGTGGGTTCGAAAGAGCACAAGCAGAGCCAAGACTCAGCTTCCCCCACCCTTCCTACAGCCACCTCCATTCCTGGGGCTGGAGGAACCTGGCTGGGTGTTGGGGACAGCTGGAGGGACACGCTTCTGGTGGGGCTCTGTGCTGGGGCACACTGTCCTGCTCCACCTTGAATGGCTGTGCCCAGTGCTGAGAGGGATGGGGCTGTCACCCTGCTGGGGCACCAGTGCCATCTCCCCACCTGGCACTGCGACAAAGCTTCTGGGAGACCAAAATGGTTATTTTTTTCCTCCTTTTAAATTTTCCAAACAAGAACTTCTGTGCAGCCTAAGCAAAAAGTCCTGAGGCTGCAGCTAGCGGAGAAAAGAGATATAACGACTGTATATATTTAATGGCAGATCGTAAATGACTGGTGATGTGTCAGCTGGAGGTCTTTAGCAGAGCAAGACTTCATCTGGAAATGGTAGCTGCCACCCGTTATCTGCAATGAAATGAATGGAAATACTTTTGTGTCTTTGCTCGATGCCTTTTTCATGTTCCAAGTTGGGAGATTTTCCTTGTTCCTGTGAAGCAGACTGTGCTGACAAAAAGGAAAATCGCTCGCAGCTGGCTTCTGTGAGGTGACTCTGAGCAGCTCATGCAGCCTGAACGCTCCCAGGCTGCTTTCTGGGGCTTGCTACCTTGCTTCCATGGTGGTCGGAAAAGGTGAGGGTCTAAAGACAGAGAAGCAAGCTCTTTCACCTCTTGCTCCTTCACCTTTTGCTCCTTCCTAACTCCTTGTGTGGACGGTACAGTCCCAAAGAGATAGGGCTGGCCGACAGTCTACTTCAACAAAACACAGGTGCCTGTGGCATCTGTTGTAGCCTTGATCAGACCTGAACAGGTTATCTCTGTTCCCTTTATTTGCCTTCCTACCTTTGACCTTATGCACATAGATCTGTGCTCATACAGAGAGTGGTTTCTTACCGTGTGTTTCTCTTCTGCAGTCTGTGGAGTCATACAGACAGTGCATTTTCTGAACAAGTGAGGGGAAAAGGTGTAGTTAGATCAATCCAGATTGTTTTGACTAGGACTACCCCTCGTGACTTGGAGTTATTGCACCCTTTCTATAAAAGTCCATCTATATCTAGTGCAACGACAACAACAAAAATGCTTTGTAGAAAAATAAAAAATATTTTGATACTTCCCCCTTTGCTCTGTCACTGTAAATGCTCTGTAAGAGCCATACACACATCTTGGGACTTTAGACACTTATTTCTCAGGCGCTGATTTTGGGCTGGTGTCTGTCCAGCGCAGGTCCCTGGCTCAGCAGTCAATATCTGCTCCTGGTACAGGATGGGGTGCAGCCAGGATGGGGGCTGCCTGCAGGAGGCTTCGGGGCGGTGGTGTTGGTTTCCCCGGCACGGCTGCCCCTGCGCAGCCCTGCTGCACATGCATTATCGGGGCAGAGCTGAAGATGGCAGCAGGAATTTGGTTTCTCTTACCGCGGTTTGTCTCCAGGGGAAGCTCCGCAGCACGAGGAGCCGCTGCCGAGTGCAAATGGGGCTGTGGTAAGGGCTTAATTACATTGCTCCTGGGGTCACTGCAAAGAAAGACAAACTTTCCTCCCCTTGCATTTAACCCTATTTCATGCACAAAGAACACTGAAGAAACCCAGAAATCTCCACGTGGGTCTTGAACTGAAGTGACCGCCTTTTTTAGGGATCCCTCTCTGTTGCAGGGACCACAGGCTGTATCCCCAGGCCCACAAGATGCCAGCTTGCCAGTGCTCCTGCACAGAGGGACATCTCCATGCTACCTCCCATGGCTTTCAGGAACAGGCATCATGTAGTTTTGCAGTGCACAGCTAGAAAAATTTTAAAAAAATCAAAGTAAGTATCACTTTGCACACCGGACACCCTGCTTGCAGGGTCTGATTGCCAAGGGTCTGGCTGTGGGTGGCTGGGGAGAGGGCACTGCCAAGAGCCCTTGGCACTGGGGTTTTGCTGCTCTACGAGGATTGCGGCATGAGATTGTGGGTGATCTCCCTGTTTTATAGTAGTAGACAAAGGAGGAAAGCCTGGTGCTCTGCCAAGTATGCAGTTGTGAGCATTGGACTCTTGAGTCAACAAGAGAGAGGCCATGGAAGACAGCAGGAACTTTATTCTGCATCTTAATTTATAGATGTTTCCTTAATCCTCTCACAGACCTCATCTGTTTGAGAAATCAGGCTCATATGTCATCCGTAATGTCTCCTTCCAGACAAATAGCACCACAGGATCTGCAATTTCCATAAGTGTGTTGCACTTTGAAGACAGAGATACATGGGAAGCTTCAGCATAACTTGCTTTTAAGTGCCGCAGGATTTGCCTCGTCAACATGAAGGTCTATTTGCTGTTCAGTGCATGCTGGTATTAGTTTCAAGTTGCTCAGATGCATCAAGAGCAGAAAAGCCCATTGCTCCAGGAAGGCACTGTCAGCTGATGCATTGCCCAGATCCTCATTTAGAAGGCAGAAATTGAAGAGGCCTCAAAAAAGGAAAAAAAATAAAAAAAGCAATTGGAAAAAAAAAAGCAACCCTATAAACTTTACATAATTTCCTGGGTTTCATTCATTTTGCTGTAATTTTACACATGTCTTCACATTAAGTGCTTATATTGTCAGAGAAGCACTCAGGATAAGTAATGTCACTCAGCGAGTCACAAATGGAAGCCATGTCAGCTGGCGTTGCAAAATGGATCTATAACTGGCTTTTTGTCCCTCAATTTGAGATGATCTAATTCGATTTCTGTGATTTATGGCTAGGAGGAGGAGGGCTGGATGTCTTCCCCTTCTGAATAGCCCGAGTTTTGGAGGTAATTAGTCTCTGAAAGGGGAGTGCACATATTTCCTGCCTAAACTGATTTGTACACCAGTAACTGGAAGAAGAAATTTTTTTACCTGTCCTTGCTGACATCCCAGGATAACAAGTATCACTCATGCCAGCCCTGAATTTGGAGATCATGGTGAAACCGCATTTGTAAGAAAAACGAGCAAGGCATTTGGGGTGAGTTATGGAGACCCGCAAGAATTTACCGCCACAATATGGAGCTGCCAGTGACGGCAGCGGCACCCAGTACCATCCCAGGCTGCTGCTGCTTGAAAGCCTTCTCTCCGTGTGTTTATCTACTCACTGTAGCTCTGATACAAAACCTTCTGCCTTGCTGGGTTTCCATGAGTTTCAGCGAGCTTCAGAGCAAAGCTGTGACCTATCAAAATAAACTGTCTATAAAATCTCACAAGGTACTACTCAGGCAAAGAAAGAATCATCTCTTAATGTGCTATGTTTGATCTAGCAAAAGAGGTGTTGCATATCTGTACCTAATATGCCTGATACTGAGATAACCATGGACACATGGCAGAAGGCCAGCACATTCATCTTTGTGGTTGTAGTGTGTTGAGGTCCCTGGAATGAATGAACTGTTCCGAGTTGCCAGCTCCTGGGCTGCGAGGCCAGGGCTGGCCGTGCCGTGGCTGCCTGTAGGCTCTGGTGGTGGCCTGGTGTGCAGGGCAGGGTGGTCAGTGGCAGGCACACAGGGGCTCTGCACTTGCCTGGGCACTGCTATTAGTCATGCACACCCACACCTGTGCTCCCGCATGCACACATGCATTGCTTCCACAGACTGACTCTGGATGACAGTCCCATGGGGGTAAATCCACTCTGCCAATATAAAGCCTCTCTTAATATTAAAAATATGCAGTGCTCTCCCTTCCTGGTGCTGACCTGGTGGAGGGTGTAGGTACGAGCTGCTGACCACCTGTAGGATCCCAGCAAAGGTGGTTTGGGCATGCAAGGAGCTCCCAGAGCCACTGGGGTGGAAAGTGCCAGATGAAAGCGGAGGTGGTTACCCCTCGTCTTGCTCATCCCACAGATGCTCATGTTGCTAGCAATGTGAACAGCCCACATAAGCTCTGTCCTGACCTTGTGAGACAGGATTTTGGGAAGAAAACATGCACCCTGTGTCCCAGCCACACACCAGGTCCCCACACTATGTTCCCCTAAAATTTGGACGAGTTTTGCTGCTGGCTGTCAGCAGTGGTAGGATAGACAGACTCCTGCCACAACCCTGGTGGGTCACTCGCAGCTTCCCGGCACCCTCTTCCCTTGCTGCATCATGCTCAAGTCATGAATATGTGTATTAACTACAGAATAGTCTTAAGTAAACATTTATCTTGCAGAGCAATGGCCGTTGTTAAAGACTCCGGGGATGGATGTTTAGGAAAACAAGCCCATTCGAGCACAGCGCTGGAAATGAGGATGTTCTCACAATAATTTTTTCCTTGGGCTAACAGTTTCCAAATAAGCAGGTGAAATGGTCTGAAGTGATTAAAGCAATAGAGAAGATTAGTTTTGTTATATATAATCACCTTTGCTTCTCTTTTATGTGTGGAGTAATATTCTCAGCAGGATGTCTTATCTATTTTAGGGAACACTAGACTTTTTTTTCTTTTTTTTTTTTTAATGTAAATCAGGTTTTTAATCTTTTTTTGTCAATTTGATAGACTGTAGTAGCAATTCTGTTTGGTAGTTGATTGCCCCCTTCCCCAAGCACTTTTTTGCCTTTAATCGCCTTAATTGCTCTAATTTAAATAAATCTGGGAATCACACCTCCGTCTGTGGAAGCTTGTTGAGGATCTGTGGTGTTCAGCTGACCCTTTGGACCTCTCTGTCAGCTCTCATGGGTTATGGTGGGGTAGGTGAGAAACCCAGATGGTGTCTGATCTCAGCAAAAAGAGGGTACAAATGCTGGACCTCCTGTAAGATGGGTTATGGCTTCATCTCAATTCTATTTCACTCCTGCTTCTACAGGGAGCAGACATCTCCTTCCTCCTGGCTGCTCCCATCTTCTCAAAGAGACAAAGTTTGGGGTCAAAAGAAGGCAAGTCTCAAAATTCACATGTGCTTTTTTTTGACCTCTGCAATTTTTTCTAGTGGCAGACCCAGTGCTGGGGCAGCACTTGCTTCTGTAGGTTTTCTTCTCCTTGTGCCTCAGAGGAAGGCACCAATTTTAGATGCTGTCTTTAGAACAAAGCAGCAGCCGCCTTTTTCAATAGAGCTCAGCTCTGCTGCCCTCAGCTCTGCTGCCCTCAGCTCTCTCCTCATTTTTGAGGTAGGACACGGCTGCATGTAAGGGGATGATCTCACCTGAACCACGCTGCTGCTCGCTTCCTCAGGGAGCTGCAGACCCTCAGCTCCCTCTCCGCTTCGGATTACTGCCAGAAAGAAGGGAAAGGTGTAATCCTCATGCATTTTATTGGTGAGCTGAGATAACTTCACCCTGGAAAACTACATCCCTCTATCAGTCCCCAGGCCTCAGTGGGGCATTGTTGCTGAAAGACACGATGTGGAGAAATGCCTCCATCAGTACAGGATGTGTTCATGATGGTGCGTGAGCCGATTCAGGCTGTCAGGTACACGACAGGGTGCAGAAGAACCTGAGAAATTATTTCATATAGACCACTCAGAAAACAGTCCCCAGAGCAGCCTGGATGAGAAAGACTCCCTTGGGAGCACTGTGAAATGAGCCTTCATCTGTCAGGGATGTCTTTAGGAGAAGGCGGAGATGGCTGTGGGCTGCCTCCTATGCTCGCTAGCTCTGATGGGGGGACCTGCGGATGGGGACACAGGCCCCTGTGTTTGGGATGGTGCCCACACTAGGAAGCTCTGAAATCAAAGAGGAGGGAGAGAAGGGATTTAATTTCCAAGGAAATTGTGTCAAGATGGCACAGGGCAGCCCAGAGAGTCAGTCCTCCTCTCTCAGTCCTTCTCCTCATGGCCCCCAACCCAAAAGCTGTCAACATGAGGTGGAAAACATCTTTTGATTAAGCCACCATGGGAGCACTCACTAGCTCTAGGGTCACAACCTGCTTTTATAGAAAAGTTTAGTGTTATTGGGAAATAAAGAAGGAAAGTGCTAGATATTATCAAGGAGGAAAAAAAGGGTTACAGTAAAAAAAAGGAATTAAGAGAAAAATAACAAGTTGACCGTTATTAGGGAGGGAGATGCAAAGAGATAAGGGGTGGAGGGGTACACACAAATATCTAGTACAGTATATTAGACTTTGGTGCGGATGTAAGTATAAAATGCTCCACAAGTCCTGTAATTGAGAAAATCCATCAAATGTCCTGACAGCTGCTCCAGCATTTCCAGAAGCGATAAAACTTGAATTTATTTCGCTTCTGGAAAGGGGGCAGTATCACCTTCTGGCGGCTTTAATGAAATGCCATAAAATTTGAGGAAAAACTGTTCTGTAAAGTAATAAAAAAGGGCAGTTGTCAGTGGGTTGTTTGCTGAAACACTGTTGGAGGGGATGTGTGGACCTGCTCCTGATAGCCACGGCACCCAACCCACGAGCCCCAGGGGGATGCTTTGTGCCCTGGACCTGCTCCCTGCAGCCTGTGTGCCTGCAAGTGGCTGGATGGGAGTCAAACACGGCTGAGTCTTGGCCCTGGCTGGGGTGTATGGAGATTGGGGAATAAGCAGCCAAGGCTCAGGCAGGACTGCAGAGGACCTGGGAAAGGCATGTGTGGCTTCCACCCACTGCTGGCCAGCCTGGTGCCTGGGCCAGCTCAAGAGCAGAGGGCTGCAAGTGTGGGCACCAAGGAAATTGTTGTAATTTTGTTTTATTGTTTTTTTGATGACTCTGTTATTTGGTGACAGCAGAAAAGGTCATGGCTGCAAAACACTTCCCCTTGTGTGATAGCTGCTAGGCACTGTGCTCATTTTCCTATTTAATTTGGTAATTGAAACTAAATTTGTAATACAACGTTTAACTTATTTGAAGACTCCTGGACTCTGTAATTTAGCCCTAATTTGTTGGCAGGAAAGCACACCTTTTGCATACATTTTTCTTTTTGGCTCACCATCATCTCTCACATAATTGCTGAGACTGTTTCCTTCCATTGCCTAATTTTGTGTAAATGCCGCAGGCACCTTGGGAGCCAGTATTACTACCCCCAGCTGGCAAGTATTATGGATCTAGGTAATATGTTTAAACAAGAGTGGGAGGAAACATCTAAAAATAGAAAAGAGGAAAGGAGCAGTGCTGGCTGGGCAGAGGGAGCCTTCTCCTCCTCCCTGCTGCTGGCAGGGTTCAGGAACAGGGGTTACCAGTCACACCTTGCCTTCCCCAGGTGACACAAGGGGAAAATGGCCAGGAAAGCAGTGCAAGAGCCACTGATTTGCTCCCAATTAGGGCTTAGGAATATAAAGTCCTCCATGCCAAAAAAAATGCTCACGGTGAGGCCGTAAGAACAATCTGGCTAACAGGCACCTCAGTTGTTAGGAGAAGTAAAACACTGTGTGATGTTCATTTCTGCTCCAGGACCTGCCATGGCCATGGCCACTGCTGAGTTTCTGCCAGCATCTCTTGCTTTTAGATACTTCTTGTGGTTGGTGAACCTATGGGGATAACTGGGACAGCAGTATGGAACGGGAGGTCTGTACTTTGGTCAGATTGTGGTTTCCAGTAGCTTGGCTGGAGGATGAGCTATGGGAATTGTGTGGGAGCAGGAGTCTGCTGGAGGGGGCTCAAATCGAGGAAAGCATCTCATTACCAGCGTGCACGAGGTGGGGCTACTTGTGCGCCCCAGCATGCTGAGCACTTTCCACCAGAAACTAATGAAAGACAAAAAAGGTAGTCTATGAAAGGACTACGAAATTCCTAAGTGGGGTTGTCTTTTCACACGCAGTGGTGTATATTGGTCAAGTCGGAGAGGCTGAGCCCTGCTGATAACCCCCATGCTGTTTACTCTGTGTTCCCAGCCTGAGTCCCCACTGTTCACAAGGGTGTTGAAACGAGCATCACTTCAACCAGTGATGAGAATTCAGAGCCCTTTTTTCACAGATGGGTGAAAGGCAGCTCATAGCCTCAGCTCTTGCCACATGCTGAAAATCTGGCAGTGACTGCGGGGGAGGCAGGGCAAGCCTGTGGTGTCCGACTCAGCATCCTTGTCTGCTTGTGGAAAAAAGCTTTTCCCACAATAAGTAATCCGAGGCATCCCATGACTTCTAGTAGCAATTATTTGAGTGTCAGGGAAGGGATTTCCCAAACTTTGGTCACAGCCTTTTAGGAGCTGACACTAAAATTCCCTTGGGCTTGAGCAGGACAGAGCTAACCCCTTTGTTGAGGGATAGCACCGTGCTGGCACCGCACCAGGCTAAAATCCATCTACTGCCCAGCCGTGGGAAGGATTCTTCCGAGTAACCCAAAGTCCAGATTTCTGCATGAAGGTTCCCATGGCAACTGGGCTGCAAAGATTAAATATTTAAAAATATGGAAGCGATGTCGGTGTGTGAGGCAAATGCAAGAACTTTGGAGCAAGCAACGTCTCCCTGCTCCATCCATGTGGCCAGGTCGTGGTCCGCACCGGTGTCCTGCAGCCCTGCTATTGCCACTGCCCTGCCCATTGCCCTGCACACTGGCATCATAGCCCACAGCCACCGCAGGGCATGTCCCTCCTCTCCACACAGTTTCCCACAACAGAAACTGCCAGGCACGAGGCCACCCCCTTTCAGCAGTTTCTCCCATAGCTACCAGTACTCCTTAGCAAAGGAAGGGGAAAAAGCAATTTAAATGAAGACCAAACCTCCTTCAGGCCTCTGCTCAGTAAAATGTCATTTGTGGAGAACTTAAAAACTGTTTTTGATAATTTGGGGGTGGGGGGTGAAGACTGCTGATTTTCCTTCATTTTACAGTGCTGCTTTTGGAAAGAGCTGTTAAGTGAAAAGCAAATGCTCTGTGGGAAGTCATCATTTTAATGATATTTTGATGGAAAGTTTCTAATCCACTAGAAATGTGTAATGTGTTTGAACTTCCTTGTTTTGTTTCTGGTGTACTGCTTTACTCAAAGTGCATCAGTCTGGTGGCACTGGCATTGCTTGCTGCAGTAAGATCATTCTTCCCACTTGAATGGAATCCATCCAACAGTAAACCAAAAAATACCACTTACAGCAATGCAGAATCTTCACTGAGCATTGCATGTTTCAAGCTTAAGATAGTTGCCTCTTTTCCCATCAGTCTACATTAATTTATTGATATACTGATTGAGTAATAGTGGTAATACTAAAGGAGGGCGGTGCCAGCATCCGGGCATCCTCAGAGAGGTACAGATGGCCTCTCCAGACACAGTGGAGCTTTAATGGCACCACAGTTTCAGCTCCCATCTCTGGAAAAGAGATATCTCATTTCTGAAATCACTGGAAAGTTAAGGAAGTTGAGTTTTTAATGGCACCCACCATACCTATATCCACGTTTAACATTTCAGCCTTGTCTCTAAGGTAAGGAAAAGTGAGGCTCATTAGAGCCCTTTTTCTAATTAGCTGCTGCAAACAGATTTTCTTTTATAAATGCCTGTATGTAAAGTTATTTGTGTACCTAATTTCTTTTTTATGTTACATTTATTTTTAAGTGGAATTCACTAAGGCTTAACATTTGTAATTCTTGCAGGGGCATTACAACCAACGATGCACATTTATTACAACCCCTTAAATTGCCGCTTTTTATTTCCATATGCTTTTGAATTGCTATTGAGCTTGTTTTGTGCTCTTCCCATCGTTAAAGTGTATTTTTTTATTGTACATAAATGGTGAATAATTGATACCTGCCATCTGGTGCTAATCATCCTGCCAGCCCTATGTCTCCACCCTGTCCTTTCATTCCTTAGTAGCTTTCTCCCATCAGCTCTTCCCCTTTCTTTCCCAGTTTTCTCCGCATTTTCATCCCTTTCCTCCCCAGAGGTGCTTGCAGTGCTGTGGTACTGAAAAATGCTCTGCCCTTCACCTCTGTTCAGCCCAAACCCTCCTCTTCCTCCCTGATGCCTTTCAGGGGAGGTGATTTCCCCAGGGTTGCTCATCCCATCCTCTCTGCCCAAGCTCCTCTCATCCCCATCGTCCATCCAGTCCCATCACCCAGGGGTCACTGGAGACTCCTGCCTGGAGCCGCTCTGCCCTGGCACCTCTGGGCTTTGCTGCGTGATTCCTATGGCACTGATATGCCTTGTTACTCTTCCAGAGGAGGCATCCTTGCCAGCATTTTCTCCTGCATTAGCAGCCATGTGTACAGACCCACATTAGATACCAACACCCAACTGCAACTCCAGGTTTCTATCAGTATAGACTGTGCTGGAAAAAAAGCAGCCAGGCATTACAGTGCTTAATGACAGCAAACCTCAAGTGCTGGCAACTCCAGAGAAAAGCAACACGCCAGAAGCCACAGTGGCAAGGTGCAGTGATGGCCTCCTGCCTTGTCAAGGAACAACACGAAGTCCCTCCAATGCCTGAAGGGGCTCAGCAGTGAGTTACGTGGGGTATGTACACTAAAACAACAGTTGCAAAGTATCCAGTTGCCAAAGTTAAAGTAGGAAAAGCCCAGAGCTGCCTACAACCAGAGTGCACTTTCCACGAGTGAAAAAATTTTGTCTCCTAGCCCGAATTAAACATTTCCAGACATAACACCCCCTCATTGGAGGCAAATTCTTGGGATGGAGAATTTTCTTCTAAATGAATAAAAGTTTGTCAACACTGTGTGACCAAAACCAAGGTTTTATAATGAGAAAAGCTGGGGAAAATTAGTAGCTAGCATTATTACTGGCCCAGCCAATAATAACAGCTTGTGCTGAGCAGATATGTGACCATCCGTGCTGAGCTAATTGTTGATAAAATCCTAGGAGTTATAATTAGCCCCGGTGGGACTCCTCGTGCTGCTAAACCAAAGCTCGTGTCTCCCTGTTTGCAGGTGGGAGCTGCAGGGCAGAGCTGTGGCCCAGCGCCCTGGGGATGCAGAATGTGACCCGGTGGTGCAGACCCTGCCAGGCAGTGCCAGTCCTGGAAGAGGGGAGCACAGGGGCACTCAGGAATAAATGAGTCAGTGCTTTACCCTGTCCGCTCTTTCCTACCTATCCACATGATAGCCAAAATGGGTTGTTAATGAAAATTTTCCCTTCTGCCCTTGCCAGGACTCAAGCTCTCCTGCTGCCTTTACTGCCTGTGGAACAAGGAGGTTTCAGGATGCTGTACCTTTCCATCTGTCAATCTGTCCATCCTGAGCACTGTATGCCAGGTACAGATGTGCAACTGCTCCTCTTTGTGGGTGTGCACATGGTACCTGGCCATTCCAGCAGCCCCCAGCACAGCCCTGACAGTGTTCCTGGGGATGGGGCAGAGGTGGCTTCAATCCCCTGGCCAGACAGGTACCAATGGCACCTCTGCAGGTGATGGACTTTTTGCCTCTCCCTTAGCGCGCATGCGTGGGTAAGCCAGGCTGATCCTCCTGTGAAACCAAAGTCTCTGTGTGGCCAGGGTGGGTACCAGCTTGTGGGGACCACCAGGGGATGAGGCTCTGTGGCAACAAAGGAGTTGTGGGCAGGAGGGAGGAGATGTGAGGGGAGTGACGGGAGGTGGCAGAAGAAGGGGAGAGAGGTGGAGAAGGTCTGTGTGCCTGCATTGGGGCTCAGGTAGCCCGAGCCCTGTGTAGGGCAGATCGCTGCTGGCCATGGGTCAGAGGCAGTAATCTTTGCCACTGAATATTGATGACCAACAGTCCTTGGAGATGGGAAATATGCTGAAGGCTAAAGGCATCCCTCCTGACGGACTGATGCCTGAAGTGTGTTTAGTAATAAACTCGGCTCCTTTCCATACTGCCTGTATTTTAGTGCACAGGGAACAGCCCTACCAAATGTGCCTCAAGCAACCAGCTCCCCGAGAGATGCAGATGGGCTTTACTCTGTCCTGAAACCCCCTTTTTGGCAATCTTGTTTCACTAGTGGAGTAATCGATCAATAATTAAAACATGGGATAATTAAAATCTCATTAAAACCTTCTCTGAGTCCTCACAGTGAAATATATCAGCCTCTCCACTAGCTGCACTGCTTATCTGCATTTTGCGACACCCCACAAGCGTGATGATCTAACCATGGCATCTTGCTGCTGAACAGAGCTGGAGGCAACAGCCTCCGGGAGCACCAGTCGCCAGCAGCTCCCTCTGGGGCCATGATGCATTTCCAGGATCAGTTGCATCATTTGCAGCATGGCTGCGTGCGGGGATGTGCTCATGTGAGGGCACGCTGGCTTTTGTTTGGAAAAGAGGGCAGTTTTAGCTACTTACAACCACTAGAAACTGAGAACCCCAGGTCCCCTCACAGCTGAGCGATTCACCACCAGATATAAGCAAGAGTCACCATGAGAGTCCAAAAGCCAGTGAAATCCCACGACAACAGAGGAAGACTAAAAGAGTTTTATCAGTTTTCTGCCAGGTCAAGTGGCATTGTAAGACTTGAACCTGTAAGCCGGGCCCATTTTTATATGTTCATAAATCTAGTGATGACAGTAAAATGGCAGTTTTCCTATAAAGAATACAGACTTTTTTCCAGGCATCTAAATGTTAAAACACATCAAGCAGACTTTGAACCGAGAGTGCCCCTCCCCAGCTCCCTCTGGAAGACCAGAGCCCCTCTGCACAGGGATGCTTTCCTGGGTGCATTCAGGCCTCTGAAACACTTTAGCTAAATAGCATTCATTAGCTCGGAAGAATTTCGTTACAGAAAAAAAACCTGTACCGGAGCCAGGCGCCACCAACGTGTGATTAATAGCAAGTGGTGGGGTCTGCACTTGCCAGTGGGGGGGAGTAGGGGGGCAGAAATGCTCTTTCACTCCCAACTGTCTTTGGCACAAGCCTTGGCAGCTCTTTCTAAGCTTTTCCTGAAAACTAGCTGTCTTGTGGGATTAAAAAATGCTGCAGCATCAACAGCTGTGCTTACTGGAGCAGGTGAGACCCAGCCCTGACATTTCTAGGTTGTCCAAGCACGACAGTTCCTGACTGATGTTGACTAACATTGGTTGTCAGACCACAGCTCCGGCATCCCCCAGGAACGCAGGGGAGCAAGCTGCAAGGCGAGGGGCTGCCAACCTCCTCCCACTACCCAGCCACTAGCCCATCCATGTGGCCCCCTCACTATGGAAGCCTGGATCCCTGGGGGCTCATCTGCGCCGCTCTGCAGCTTCTGCATCCCTGTGGTCCACAAGCATCCAAAGAAATGGCTGCTGCTGCTAAGCTTGCTGGTGCCCAGAGCTGGCACCGAGGCCGTGGACGCGTCCAATTCCTCCCACATCCCTAGCGAGGCGTTGAGGCTGGCAGCAGTACCCGCCGGCTTCGCAGCACGCCGCCACAGTGTTCACTGGGGGGGGGAGTGTGGTGGCTCCCATGCCTGAATTTTCTCACTAGTGTCTGATGGGCTAATTATTATTGATTGACATTTTTGGAGTTTTCGGGGCACTTTAGGGGAAAAGCAGAGTGTGGGAAGAGGAATATGTTGACAACTTTTTCACATAATCCTTTCCAGCCCCCTCATTTTTCAGTCAGCCATGGAACGTGTCCAAATAGCTGGGATTTTAATGAAATTAAAAGCAAGCGGACCCAAACTCCCTTGAAAAACACAAGAAAAAACACAAACGTCTCTTTCTCTCCTCTCCACCTCCTGTGCTGCGTGGCTGGGATGGGTGTCCAAGGGGCTCTGGTGGTGATATGGGGAGGCTGGCCTGATCCTTGCTCCTGGCCCCACTCCAAGGCAGGTCTCCTGGTCCTGTGGTGTAGTGTGTCCAACCTGCTTAGGTGCTCAGGTGGTGTTTTGTGTGAGTGTCTTCCCCTCTCTCTACAGCCACCAGGTCCTGTGATAAAGAATATTTATAGGACCATGCTCTGCCCACAGGAAGAGCCACATGGCATCCTCAGTCCTTTTACAAGAGAGGGAGCTGGTGGGTTTGGTGCAGCCTCCCTTCGTGCTAAGCTGTCTTAAGCAACACTTTGAGAGACATCACTGCTGCTGTGTATTTATCCTAAGCCCTGAGTGAAACCCTGCCTGGAGCTGCACCTCAGCACATGCTGCTCAGGACCCCCAAGGGGCTTTGAGCAGGCTTGTCACAGGAAAAAAACCCAACATTCTTTGTATTAATAAGCAACAATCTACTTTAGCTTAACTGAACTGAAGCAAGCAATTTGTATTCTGCGTGCTATAAAGATGCAGTTAAAGGTGGTTACAAGGGACAAATGATTGCATACTTGGTACTTGAGCACTGACACATGCAACATCTACCTCAGCTGCCTGAAATGCATTTGCACAAGTTTAACCACTGCTACTGGAGGTAACTGTCATATTACCTTCTATATGATGCAAACTAGTGTAGAGTAAGTACTTAACTAGCCAGCTGGATTTTAAACTGGCATCAAATTTTCCTTGGAAATGGCAACTCCAACTGCCTGCATGGCTGGGAGGCATCATTGCATCCTCACTGCCACGGCTGCTGGCACTGGACAGAGCTGGCAAAGCGATGTCTCCGAACGGCGCTCCCTTTGCGTGCTAATAACGTGAAGGTACAATCCAGACACAGCTGGAGCTATGGCTCCTATGAGGTATTGAAACCTCAGCCTGCAAACACGTACTCTTTGTGTTTTCCCCGGGCAGCTTGCTTAGCCTTTAGGCTTCCTGAGTTTTGAATTGAGTCTGCCTTTTGAGTGGGAGTAAAACCCCAGCAGGTTGAAAGCAAAGGAGCTGGCTGTGCTGACTAACCATTTTGATTTAAAGCGAGTGTGGGAAATACCGAGGGGAGAAGCAAAGCTTCTGCTTTGTGAGCAGCCCATGGGCAGACAGCAGCAGCACGTGCTTAAAATGGATCCTGATACCCGCCGTCCTCAGTTTAAGATTATTAATGTAACTTAACCTAAACAAGACTGGATGGGAGGATTTTCCCGCAGCATGGATTACTGAGTCAGGAGAAAAACGAAATTCATCAAAAATCCTCTTAGTCAATTTTATCAGGGGTAGATTTTCACATCTGAATCTCAGCTGCCAATTTGCATGGATAATCTCAGATTAACTTTAGTCCGTGGTTTCTTGTTTCCTCCCCTCCTAAATAAATGCACTTTTGCAGTGACAAAGGAGACGAACAATTCTTTAGGAGAATGGCTGTGACATCTAAATAACAATGATAAAAAAAGTCCATCTAAAAGCAAGCAGCCCGGTGCTTTTGGCTCCCCCCTTCTCACTATGCATTATTCATAGTATACAACAGGACCAAATGTGTACGCTCCCTGTGCAATTACCAGGAGAACATATTCAAAGACATATGCTAGTGCCTCTTAGTGAAAGGAGATGTGCAAGTACCCATTATTTACAAGGCACTGTTATAAAATCTGCAAGTTTGACTCCAAGGTTGCAGCTTAATTGACTCCCCCTGGTAGCTCTTGTCATCCATCTAATTCAAGCCATGCGAAAGCCTGGTTGTTGTTTTGTGTGCGTACAATACACTGGCTGTTTTGGCACACGCTGCTGGAAAAAATGTGGTTTGCATCAATTAGCCTTTTTTATAGCAAGAAGAGTGGCTGAATGACAGGGCATCTGAGAAGTATGTAAAACTTCAGCGCTTCACTCAAAGCAAATCATCGCTGAGGTCATCGCTGTTATCATCATGGCTGCCTTTGGCCCTGCTCCTCCCAAGCACAGAAGCCTTGATAAGAATCATCTGCTCAGTTTATTGCCTTCTTGATCCAATAAATATATTTCCTGTGAGAAAACCCTTCTGTGGGATTTATTTAATTCACCCTCCCAAAATTCATCTCTGCAAACTTCCTTCCTCTTCCTCCCACACCGGTTCTGTGCTTGCCATAAACTGTAAGGATCTCTGCACCGATTCCTTTCCGTATCCCCTTCCCAGGCAGGCATTAACCTCTGTGCACGTGGAAATAATTTTTCTCCAGTCATCCAGACCAGTCCAGCTCTTTTTCACCCCAAAACACATCCTCCAGAGATGCATGTCCCTTTAGAAGTGATGTACTGATGGATGGTGTACAGAGGCACCAACAAAAGCACCAGAGCAGGATGCTTTCCTCCATTTTCTCCCCCTTAACCTCCCATTCAGTCTTGCACCAAATGGTGTTTCCCTGGGCTGCCATCTGTTGGGAGAGGCAGTCTCTGGCAATGCTGGAATGGCAGAGGCCAGGTAGGTCACGGTAAACAGCTCTCCGCAGCAGGGATCCTGGAAAAAAGCAGCAGCAGATGTGCTGAGGATGCGCGGGTGTGGGAAGGTGGCACCTCTTTGCTTCTAAAGTGGGAATTCCCTAAAAGAAAGGAGGTCAACAGTTAAACCAAGGTTTGGGATGACAGTATCACACTGTTCCTTAGCTGGTCAAATAAATGTAGGAATCTGTATGGAAGCACTGATCCTCATTTTGAAAAACAACAAATTCAATTAAATAGGCATATTTTGGAGAATTCGTGTGAAGTGCACACGCTTTTTTTTAAGCAGCCCTGCTCTCTGCAGTGGGAGGTAAAGCATCACTTCCAGCTTGCCTAAACTGGGAGGAGCACCAGAAGCGGCGATTGGGTGTGCTTTTCGCGCAAATCCTTAATGTAGACATGCGGCAGCACCGCAAAAGGGAATTGACTTCACTGCAAATGAAGCAAGGCCTTAAGTGCTTTGTTGAACAGCAGCCGAGCTCTTTGGTAATGAACAACAGTGACAAAAGAAATAAAGAAACAATCTGTGATGGCCTGATGTGGTTGCAGTGGAGTAGCTGTTCCAATGGTTGCTGGTGTGTGAGATGACACGTGAATACAATCTATCGCCACACGTTGCTGCAGTCTTTCACCAGAGGCTAGTTTAAAAACCTTGAAGACTCGGAAATTAAGAGGACCTCTAATTGAAACAGAACAACGGTAGCATTTTAATTGCCATGCAACTCCCCTCCAGACCATCGTGGTCTAGCAGAAACCCAAGGTTTCTACAATCAGCTTTTTTAAAATCATACAGAAACCATACCATGCATGTGCTTTGCCTCAAGAGTGTTTTGCATCTGTGGGGAAGGGATTAGTTACTCCACAACACCAGGACTATGTGCAGGGGTAGAAAATACATGCTAATTCAATGGGTGACGCTTGCACTGGAAACTATAGTGTCGGATGACAGGAAAACCAGCTGCAAGCACCGGACAATTTAAAATGCATTAAAACATACTCTGGAGCCAGGAGGTGAGCATCATTAAAAAAAAACATTGGCTGCTAATGATTAGCAGCTGGACAGGGATAGGAAAAACCCATTGGTGTTGTGCAAACTGGGATGGTGGTGTTCTGATGTGCCCTAAGACAGTGCTGCAGAAGTCCAAGTCACATCAAAGACACAAATGGAATCAGAGGTCAAGATATTCTTCCCATTACCCAGGTTATCCTTTGGTTTCATGGCATTCACGTGGAGCTCTTCAAGGAAGGGACATTCATTCTTCCTATAGCTGGGAAGAGAAGCATTTTAAGTAATGAGAGCTTAGAATGATAATAAATGGAATTAAAGCAGCTGTCTCACCCCAGCACAGAGAAACTGCAATGCTGTGAGGACAGGGGCCCTTCAGGGAAGGAGGGAGATGCTGGAGATACAGGGAGTGGTGCCAGTGTCCTCTGTGGCAGATGCCATGGCCTGTGCTGTGCAGGAGCCTCTGGCAGATATATGTTGTAATATATTAATATACTTTTATAATTCCTTTCATTTCCAAGAGCTCCAAGACATGCCACAGCAGATAATCCTGCTGATTAGCCAAAACAAAGCTTTAAGGAAAAACTACTCACTATTTAGGGAGCTGTGAAATATGAAATCAATGTATTGAAAGAGCGCTCTCCACAGCAAGAGCTGCTGTTTCACAGCCCCCGTCTGCTTCCCATTTCAAGGCAAGTGGCATTGAAAGAACAGTTGTGGTGTGGTTTTCTATTGCTAATTGTCTCCTGGTTCTGGGCTGGATGGCACTTGAGACATAAAAGACACCATCTCTTCCCCAGGGAGATGAGGGCCAATGCATGGAAGAAAAACTAAGGCCAGGAGAGGACGTTTCTGCTGTGCAGTCCGTGCAAGACACCAAACCTGGGCTGAAGCTGCAAATACATTTTAGGAACAAGCCTGCAAAAAAATGGTGAGCAGGTGCCTGGCACAAGGGGGAGAGGAAACACAGAACAACGGATGAAGAATAAAGATCTTCTCTCCTACCCAAAAGCTGTACCAGGAATTCTAATCTGAAACCATCTGAAGCCAAACCCCTCACTGGGACCTTGGGATTCACCCCTTATTTTTGCAGAAAATTCCAATGTTGTGTGCTCCCGGCTGCAGTTGGTTTCTCCTGTGTGTTTCAAAACGAGGTCTTGGTCCTCCTTAAGGGGTAGCAGATGGCAACAGTGGTGTCAGGGGGAGAAGCACCCTACAGGACCACCTTTGCAGCACCCGTGTGGGGGCAGCACCAGCACCCTTGTTTTCATCCCCTCTAGCCCCGGCTGCACAGTGGCAGCCTGATGCTCCCGTTGGAAGGACCTATTAGATAATTGCCTGTATCCCCTGCCAAGGCAGGAGGTAGTCTCCTGACAGAGGCTGTAACAGATATTAAACATACTGCTCTTGATCTCAGCAAAAAAAGGCCACTGGAGTAATTTTTTTTTAACCTGCTAAGTAAAAGCTTTCTAGCTAATATTAATAGGTTTTATCTGATGAAAACAGTACATTAATCAGAGAAGGGCTCTTCTTTTTTTTCTCCCCCATTAAACTTTCGAAGAAATGGTTTAATTTTTTTAAGCTGTCATTGATTTTTTTGTAAGCAAAAATGGACATGTTCAAGCAGAAAAAAAAATCCATTTCATTGTAAACCAATTTTCATCTAGGAAAACATTTCAACATAAAATTTCCAGTTTGGTCTCATTGCATCCTCCTTGTCCCACTGTTGCACGGGTCAAAATGTCCCTGGAGATTGATACAAATGCAAAAGAGTGTTCTTGTTTTAGCAGTAATCAGAACTTTTATGTTTGCTTTCAGACAGTTTTGTCTTGCTGCTTTCCTCTTTTCCCATCAGCCCAAGAGGCTAATGCCCTCAGGTAGCTGCACGTTGGTGCCAAACTCTCCATGGCGAGCATTAAACCTTTTAGCCCCGTGCACCTTCTGGCCTCATTAGCCCGAAATTATGTAGAGCCAGGGCCCTGTATGAGCCAGTCTCCAGTAGCCAGGGCTTCCTGCTGCCAGCTCAGTACCTCTGTCTGCAGCCTCGGATGTATTTTGCAGTTGTCTCCATTTGTTACCAACCAAAGGAAAAGAAGGAAAAGGTGAAAAGCAAGGAAGCGGGCTCCGGCATTGTTCCTCTTCAAAGGAGGGAGGGAAGCTGCTGCTACAGCCCGCAGGGGCACCGTCTGCCGTGAGTCAGCAACCAGCCAGATTTACTGCCGATTGATTAAATTAACATTTGTTATAAGCCAGGGAAGGAGGAGGAAGGAGGAAGAAGGGGGTGGTGGGGAGAAATCCTCTTCGTGGCTCTTGAATTATTTATGCCCTAGAAGCCTCCACGTTGTGCTCGGGGCAGGCAGCAGCAACGCAAGCATCAAGTCCCCACGCATGGGGACAAGGCAGGCTCCTGCAGGACCTCCTGTCCCCTGACAAATTATAGCAACATGGGCTGGTACAGAGTGTGCAAGATGTGCTGCTCCAGAGGGCATTTTCTTCCTGTTATTTTGGCTAGGAGCCCTGTTTTCCCAATCACGGTGTGACGGATGGTAGTAAAAGCACTGCTGTGTTTCTAACGCCCTACACTAAGTCTTCGTGGACTGGCACAAGAGGGAGGGCAGGTTTGTGTGGGCAGGGGCAGGCAGGGTTGGCAGGGAACCAGGAGCGGGGGAAAAAGCCAACCGGAATTCCCACCAATTTGATGTGATGGTTTTTTTCCTGGGCACTGAAAATGAATCCGGACGGAGTCAGCTGGATGCTTAGATGTCTGCGAAAGCTCCCTCTGTGTGCGCTGTATGCGACGCGAAGTGCTGATTTTGGGACCATGCTCCTGTTGCTCCATGGGGGCTGTCCAGGCTCGGTGCGTGCCTGCCAGGGAGGGGAAGAAAACGTGGTGGCATTGAATGTGTTACGTTGGTAATGTCTGAGCTGGCTGGACCTGCCATGAGTGAACATCCATCCAAATCTGGGTGCTCAAGCCACCGAGCCAGCAAGGAGTGGGAACCGCAGGTCTTTTGTTCTCCTGGCTCGTGTTGGGTTTCAGAGTGAGCCGGGCCCAGCACAAGACCATAGCCCTGACCACAGTGGCCATCTATTTGCAGAGCTGGCAGCCGAGCTGAATGAGAAATAAGGCAATTCCTCCTTTTCTCCTACAGACTAATGTCCTCTATGTGAACACCATCAGGATGTGATTTCTTTCCACCATCTGCTGTATGATGATGATGCTGTGAGCCCCTTGTCCCCCTACAGGGTTTCAGGCAAACCCCCACAGGGATGGGAACATGAGGGGGACACAGGAGAGAGGAAGAAAGGAAAGGAAAAGCCACCAAGGTGTGAGAGCAGCAGCAGGATGGCACTGGGAGCAGTGTCACCTCCTGTCCTCACAAAGCCTTTCCAAAGCCCAGCCACCGAGCCTTTGCAGGGTCTTACCCCACAGCTTATCCTGGCCTGTGGGGGCTCCCTGGCTCCCTATAGCCCTGTGCAGCCCCTGCCCCCTCCCTGGCCCTCCCTAGCCCCAGGATGCTGCACTGGCATCATCAGGGCAGCACGCTTCTACTGGAGAATAAATTTAGGTATTTAAACTTCTCGTTACAGTCAGCCATCAAATATTCATAGTAACAGATAAATGAGCAGAGGAGGGGTGAGCCTATTGCACAAAGGCTGAAAAGGGAAATAACTTTTTACAACCAGCCAATTAAGTTATAAATCTGGATACATCCAGGATTTATTTAACATACTCTCTAGATGTAAGCATGCTGCAGTCCCCAAGGGAAGCTGCAGATGCAAGCGAGGGCAGGAGGTGTGTGGTTTGTCCAGCCCTGGGATGAGAGTTGGGGAGGGCAGTGTCAAGGAGGAGAGAAGCCTGGTGTTGGGAGTACGGGCACAATTCAGTGAGGAAACTGAGGAAAGACCCCCTGCACAGCCTGCAAGGGGACATGGGGGTGCATGGCAGTGGGAGGTGACAGCAGAGCTGATGCCCAGTAAGCTGGGGACACCAGTCAGGTCCCTCCCCTCTCACTGCCCAGCTTTGTCCAGCCTGCAGGATGCTATAATCCTACCCACTGGGATTTAAACTGAGGGCTCTGCTTGCTACTGCAGCACAAGATGAAGAAGGTAGCAAAAACTGAGAGGTGGGCTCAGGCCTCCGAGCACCTTCCCACAGGTGCTGGAAGGGTCATTGCCCAAGGACTCCTACCAGTTGGGAAGAAAAAGGCCTGTCTCCCCAACTCCTGCTGCAGGAAACAGTGCTACCATTCTGGTTTGCAATGTTGTGGCTTGAAATACTGCAGGGAAAAAGCCACGTCCTTAATGTGAAGGGATGAGATGAAGCACTAGGGAGAGACCATGTCTGCTGGCACCAGCCAGAAGATGCCCGGGCAGCCCCTAGGGCCCTGACTGCACTGCAGGGGTGGTTTGGGCTTCCCTTCCCCTCTGAGCAGCTGCTCAGACTGAGCTCAACCTCCAATGCCTAGAGGGACACCGTCAAAAAGCTGTTTCAGCAGATTTTCAGTTACCAGAGAGAGGGTGGCGCATGGAGGGAGCTGCCTGCTGCTGCCCTGCTCGCTGAACTGCTGGCAGGCATCGGCACCCGTCAGGTACACAGCAGCCCCAGAGGTCATCAGCAGATTTTCCTCCATCACTGATAGGAGAAGAGGTGGGTGAGGTGGAAAGTATGTTCTCTCACTGCACACCCCTTCCCCAGAGCCGTCTCCCCAGCCCTGCTTTCCCGCAGTGGATGTGGCCACCGCAGGGACACTGACTGGGGCAGAAGCCCTGCAGCAAGTGGGAAACTTTGCAAAGCGTATTTCTGTACAAAGATTTTCCCTCAGCAAGGCCAGGATTTTCCTAACCCCCAAAGGCCCGGCATTGTAAAGGTCAGGTCATATCTCAGCAGTGCAGCACATCCGGCAGGACGAGCGGATGCCTGGACCCTCTCGCAGTGGCCAGAGCAGATTCTAGGACAACATAGCTTAGTGAAGCTCCAGGTTTTCTGCATCTCAGGGAGCAGAGCCGGCAGGGAGGGTCAGAGGCATGCCAAGGAGAGTTCAATCGCTGATGAAGTTTCCAGTCATATTCTATTTTAATGTTGAGATCCTCCATTTGTTCAATTCTTAAAGGTGACCTGCAAAGGAAAATACAACTTGGGCTCATGCCCAGTGTTTGCTTCCCTGTGCTGAATAAAAAGACCTGGAAGTAGGTATTTTTATAAAGCTACTTTCTGGAATTAGAAATGTGGATCCTTGCTTTACATCAAGACTCTGGGGAGGCAAAAGGACTCACATACGATGTGGTTACAGAAATTATTACAATGTGAGGTGAGTGGCTGAAAGGTGACTGGAACAGGCTGTTTGCTGGTGGGTGTTCGTGTTTGTTTTCTTATTAGCATCACTTAATTTCAATGGCCAATGGACATTTTGGATAAAAAGCCTTTGTTAAAGCCTCGGCATTATTCTCCTTACTATGGTATGCTTTCCACAGCCTCATCCTCTGTCTGCTTCAGCAAAACATATTGACTATCACTGCCATAAGCTAAAATAGCAAACAGGAAAAATCTTTAATAGCTTTTCCCCTCCATGATTTTCGTCATTCAGAAAAGACGAACAAAGACAGCAACAAACATAAGAAAAACCCAGTCCCAGGCTCCAGGTTCCCCCAGGACTGCCCTGGCTGCACAGGGTTCTCTGCTCTTCTATGAGCCACAGGTGAAGGTAAGTGTGTCCTCCTGTCAACACATCCCTTCCTCAGTGTAGGCACCCCCTGCACCCTGTTTTGGGGCAGAATCTGTAGCTTTCCTCCTATCAGAGACCTCTGGTATGAAGCCTGTAAATCCTTATGCAGTCTTTTGTCTCAATCTGTGTGCATGTCTGTAGAGCTGTACCCCTGCCACCCCTGCACAGACATCCCCACCTCTCCCCTCTTCCCTTTTTTTTATTTCCAGAGCCACTGTGAAGAGCTGGGGTCATTTCTGATGTTGGGTGTATGCTTGTACAATTGACAGTAAAAACTCTCAGGGAATTAATCACTAATAGAAATCCACTCCCCATGGGGCTGACACCCCTCTTTGGCGCATTGAGGTTTTCCTGGTGATGCCCCCATCTTTTCTGCACCTTGTCGCTGGGCCAAGGCTACTGCCAGCCCTGAAGTGTTTGCCTCTGGGTGGAGCGTGCCAGGCATGCTGGCAGGCAGGAGGGCAGTGGCGCAGGGCTGGGGACACTGCTGCAGCTCTGCCTGTGCTGACTCACGCCTGCCGGACGTTCTTGCAAATCCCTGTTTCCTACGCCACTGGAAAGGTACCAAGGGCATTAGCATTGCAAGCCCAATCTCTGCAAAATAAGACAGCCTGATCCTTGCAGTAGCTCCTGTTACAGCTCATGGCTCTGTTCCCCGTGTCCTCCCGCCACCCATCTTACCCAAGTCAGGCAGCATCCCTTCAGTGTGTGCTGCGCACCCAATGGTCAGAGCAAACCCTTGGGCCTTCTCCATAACAAGGCCTCCAGGTGTGGTAAGCTGCTTTCACAGCTTGTTTGCAGCCTGTTGTTCCCCCTCCTGTGCTCCTGTCCTCCAGCAAGCACAGTGACGGATCCTGCCTGTTTGTCCCATCCTGTGGCATTGCCTGGCCATGGACATCGCTATGTCCACGCAAGGACTGGACAGACACTGAAGTGGCCTTCAGCAACACTAGAGACTCAGATGATGGCCTTTTGTTGACACTTGCAAGCATGGGGGAGGCGAAGGTTGGCCTGCCCTGTGCCCTGGAAAGCTCACATCCCATGAGCTCCCCTTTCCTTCAGCCACAGGCAAGTGATTTATGGCCTCTGTGCCTCTATTTCCCTGCCTGACACACATCCCTTCCTCTCCAGGCTGCTGTGATGATGGCTGTGTTTAAAGTCTGAGGTTCCTGGACACTATGGCAACAGGGCCATACAAATAGTTAGGGCCGAGCCACCCTTTGTTTGGGGTTTCTGGAGCTCTGGTGTGACTGATGAGCTCTCACCAGACTAAAACCATCTTGAGCAGGCTCTGCTGGGGCCAGGCTCCTCTTGACGTCAGTAGGATTTGGACTGGGGCCCATCTTTCAGAGGAGAAGAAGCCAAAGCTGCTTCTGAACTGCACTGCTTCTGCTGACGGCAATGAAGACAGAGCAGGGTGCAGGTCCACAGTGGCCCTGGCAGGGTCCTCCAGGGATGGAGCTTGACCAAATCAATTTGCTTCAGCTGGCAGGCCCTGTCCAGCATGACAGATGCCTGCTGAGACCACCACCTTGCCCCTGAGATGCCAGGGTTCCTGGGGTGGACAGTGGACCTGACATGCTCCCTGTCCTGTGAGCCTCATTGGTTGCTTGGGAAGATAAGTCTTCCTCTGTCCAGCTCCTCAAGCATCACCCATCATCCCTTCACATCTTCTTCTCCATCAAGGTTTCCTGAGGGAACAAGGTTATTGCTACCAGGCTCTGCTGACATGTGGGGACTGAGGGGCTACAGGACTAGCTCCAGTCAGCATTCACACTGTGGGAGACACCAGAGAGACCAACCACAAGACCCCATGGTCCTGAAGAAGTCTCTGAGGTAATACTGCAAACATCAAATAACCATCAGTTCAGGTTATCCCAAGGGGTCTCCCCTTCCTATTTGGCATCTAAACGTCTCCCTCCCAGTCTCAGTCCTTACTACTGTGTCAGACAAGCTGAAGACCTGTGGACAGAAAGAATTTCCTTCATTACCCATCACATCTCCTCCCCAGCTTGCCCTCCCCACGACCCAAGGCTGAGCTGCTCCTGGGTCTGGCTCCTGCTCTCCAGTGTTTGGTTTACATGGGGGCCTCTCTGGGCTCTCCCTCACCCAGAGGCTCCTGGGGCTGCCAGGCCACCAGCCCATCCCTTGGGCAGAGGGCAGAGGGGCAGCAGGTGTCTGGGAAGGGCCCTGTCCTGCAGTGGGGAGCCAAACATTAATGTGTCATGGGAAGGGAGCACCCCTCTCCCAGCAAGGCAGCATCCCCAAAGAGGCAAGTGTCCATATGCCTCGTGCTTGCTTTTGCTGTCCCCCAGCAGCAGGACCACTCAGCACACCCTAGTTCCCTGCTGCCCTGTCAGAGACCACACCAGGTGCAGTGTCCAGTAGTCAGGATCTAGCAAGGACAGGCACTCAGAGCTGGGCTTCGGGAATGTTCCCTGTGCTCTGGACAGATAGAACCTTTGCTGATGCTCTGGTCCCACTGCTCCAGGTGCTTGGCATGAACCAATGTTTGCCAACGGTGCTGGTCTTGGCATGGCTTCCCAGCACCCGCTGCAATGGCTGCCAGCTTTGGCTCTGGGCTTGCCATGTGCCTGGAGTTCTGCTCCAGGCTGGAGGTTCCTGGGCAGGACAGCAGCGTAATTAACTAATAATCCTCTTCTTCCCTGGATTTGTTCAGCTCTGCTAGGTCTCCCTGCTGCTGCTTCCAGGCATTTCATTGTCTCCTGGCTCCTTCCTGCTCACCCTCTTCTATCCCAGGGCTGCTCTCCAAATCCACCAAAGCTGCTTCTTGGGTCTTACACTAATTTTAACAAAGGCTCTCCCTTACCCTGGGGATTTTGCTAGTGTCTCTGTCAAAGCTGCCTTTGAAAGCTTTGCTACTCATGCTCACTAATAATTTAGTGTTTGGCTTCTGCATGGCTTCCTACTGTTCTCCTGGCTCTACCAGTCTCCCTCCTGCTTCACTCGCCTTCCTCCTCAAGCAGGTTGGGAGCAGGAACCAGTTAATATTTGATTTCCCTTATGACTGCTGTGTCTGGGAGGCATCGGGAATCAGCGACAGCCACTGAAGGAGGGAGCATGAGACCCCCCAGAGCAATTCACAACCCTCCCAGATGTCTCACTTCACTGTCTTTGTACCTTATGATGCCCTGTCCCCTCNGTTGATAATCCATTATCTACATTTAATGCCTCGCTGACGTCCTCCCCTTTGTCTGATGCTGAAACCCCGACCAGATGTGAAGCTTCTTCTGTTACTAATGGCAAATCCTTTTGCAATAGCTGGTTGGAAAACGGGGAAACTGTTTTCATTAAATAAAAATGGAAACACTGGACTCATTTTAATTCTGCAGGCCTCACAAAGGAACAGGTTTTGTTTGGCATTATTTCTATCTTTTTACAGAAAATCACTCTTTGGCACTGTGGCTCAGGAGATGAGTTTGTATTGTCAGTACTTGTGCTGCTAAATGTTTCCTTTGTTGTCCCGGTCTGGTTACTATCGCTCTCACGGTCCACTTTGCCTCTGAAAAAAAAAAAGGGGGAGCTAGAGAGGGAAGAATAATATGCAAATGCTCTGTTATGTATTCAGATCTCAGAAAACTGAGGTCACTGGTAACATTTCCAGAAACACGATTTCCCTCTGTGCTGAGCACGCCCGGGTGGATGTGTTGATGGGCTCCAGGAAAGGGGTGAAGTGTGGCTGAGGGGAAGGTCTCTGGTTAAGCCTCAAACTGTGTTTTTATCATTTGGCATCATTTCCAGAGTGCTTCTGCAAACTTCCTTGCTGCTGTAATAAGGTGTTAGGTTGTTCCATGGTGCCACCTTCCCCCCCCACCTCCCCTTCCGCCCCTTCAAAGTCACCCCTGGCCAAATTATTGTTAAAATACAGCAGTGCTGGCTGCTACTCAGCGGCAGAGCTTTACAGCAGCAGCCGAGCTGTGGTACCCAAACAAAGCCCTTGAGAGCCTGCAGACGGAGCCATGCCACACTGAGCCAGCATCTGAATGGAGACTCCTGAGCTGGGGGATGCAGATAAGGTATCAGCACATGCCCCTTTCTGGTGAGGCAGCCCTAGCACAGACTTGCATCTGGGCTGTGTGTGCTGGGATCTGCACCATCTTTTTTGCTGAGACAGGTGGTAAGAGGAGATCCTGGACTGCAGGAGCCCCAAGCACTGCCCTCTTGACCAAATGCTTATTCCCATCACTACAGATGTGCCTATCTATGTTTTTCCTTCAAATGCAAGCATTCATTTTTTGCAGCTAGTCAGAAATTCACTGACAAATACCAGCCTGAAACGTTTAATCTCCTGTTCAATGAACTGTCACTGAACCAAAAAAAAAGATCTGCAAGGACATGCCTGGGCTCCTGGTAGATCTGCCCAGAGCCAGGATTTAAGGAGCCTCCCAGACTTAGTCATGACATTCTTCCAGTTGAGGGGAAATCTATCTATTTTTTAAGTTTTGGTCTAATTCAGAAGGATTTATGCTTTTAATTTCTGGATATGACAGCATATCCGGTGAACTGGAAAGCCTGTGCACCAGCAAAGCTGCGCATTCGACCTGTGGAAGTTCTCCTGTCCTGTCACTTGGGATGAAGAAGTTAAGGAACCTATTCAATACTCCAAAGAGTTGAAACAATAAACAGAATATGCAAACTGTGGCCACACAAGGCAGCACGAACACCTACACTGCCCAAGATAGTCAGTCCGTGGGAGCTGGTGCAGCAAGGGCACTGGATTACCACCATGAGATGGTCTAGGGTGGAAAGAGCAGGCAGACAGAAACGCTGTGAAGGACGGCTGTAGGGAAGCATGAGAGTAAGTGTCTAAAGGGGGCTGAGGAGAAGAGTTGGAGAGGCATGGGACCATGCCCCAGCAAAACCAGCCCTGGAGTCATGAGCAAAAATTTTCCTCACATTTTTTCCAGATGCAAGGAAACGTTTCTTTGCGAAGATGAAGATTGGCAGCAGAGGTGCTTCCATTTTTTCTTCTTTTGCCACTGTTTTCTCTTTTGAAGGCCTGGAGCCTGCCAGGCACTGCCTTTTCTGTTCCACACCACCACCAAGGAGAGGCCACCATACAAGGTGTGACTGACCTCAATGGAGCCATGGTTCATTGAACCACCTGGTTCAAGACTTTTGACCTGGGAGGAAAAAAGCCTTGGAAACGGTGACAGCATCTTGACCTAGCTTTTCCTCTGAAGACTGAAGCTGAAGGCAGCAGCAGTGAACATAGTGATGGGAACAACCAGGGCAGCCCCTTTTGGGCCTGCCATCCTTCAGTCCTCCCACCTTAGCTCACAGCTGTATTTTGCCCTTTGGAGCAGGGCTGGTGGGTCTTACAAGGTGAGACAGGCTCTGCTGAGTGCACGGTGTCAGCAGGAGAGGCTCTCTGCTCCCCTCTTTTTTTTCCTTCTTATGTTTTTTTTTTCCTGGAAGCTTTTGCTTCCCAGTTGTCAGGGGCAGAGCCATCCTGTATGCAGAGGTGCCACCAGCATGGGACATATGCCAGGCATTGCTCCACCACTGTGGAGTGAAATAAAAGTAGGTCAGGCAACTAGGTTTGGCAGAGCTGGGGACTGGACTGTCACCTCACTTGCCATTTGTGTGGGAACAGAAATCTGCCAGCCCCAGACAGTGTGTGGGCAGAGTGCTGGGCAGAGCGGGCAGCCCCTGCTCTCCCAAAGCCACAGCACTGTACATGGCCCCGCTGCTGCACCCACCTCCGGCAAAGGCTGAAGATCCTCAGGGATGCTCCCAGCCACCAGCTGCATTCACCTGCTTGATAACTGGAGCAAACTCCTGAGCCCAAGAAGACACTAATTGCAAATACCCACTGCCTCCACCAGAGTGGCAAGACAGTGCTCTGCCAGCCAGCATGACACTCCTCTTCACCAGACGGGTCTGCCACCAGTCATGGATAGGGAAACAGAAATGACCACATGAGGCCCCCAAAGACTGACTTTGTCCCATTAGTGAGCCAGAAAATCAGTGACAAAGCTGCTGCCTCCCGCAGCAGAAGGAGCACTCCTTTGTTTAAGGCTCCTGCTAATGGATGTGCTGCAGAGCCACCACGTGCGTTTCTGTGATGTCCACTGCAAAAGTCCTCTGTGTATTTGGGGTCCTCAGTACACTGGGCTCTGGGATGGGATTGGCCTTTGCAGGTCAGAGCAGCAGAGAGGATTTCTAACTGCTGAGGATATTCATCAGGGGTTTGCAGGCAGAAGAGCTCGTGTTGGCACATGGCAGCTTTCCGGGAGAAGTTACTTGTGATAATCATAGGGGAGGGTAGATTCAGAGCTTGTGACCTGCAAAGCAACTCAACCCTTGGAGACCCTGGCTGTATTTTGGCAAGCGGGGCCCTTTTGTGTCAAGTAGCAGCGGCTGGGGCCAGGCAGGCAGGAGCAGGACAAAGCCAATGCTCCCCTCAGCAGCTGGGGCAGGCAGCCAGAGAAACATGGGCACAGTCGGTGCCTATTGAAAACCCTGTCCCCAGCTGCCCCCTGACCCATGAATCCCTCCCACTCAGCCGCCCATGCAACTTTTCGGGGGCTAAAAACGGTGCTGCTCCCTGCTCGCTCCCGGCTAATTGCTTTAATGCATCCCGAGGCGCTCGCCCTGCCTCCCTCCCACCAGCGGTTCATCATTTATTCACAGGGCTGAAACCCCCCGAGCAGCATCCCGCTGGCCGTCACACTGCGGGGGGCTGATGCGGGGCAGCCGGCCGGCCATGGAGAAGGATGACATCATTTTTGTGCCGGGAGCAAGGCGTGCGGGGCCGAGGGAAAGGCTTAGCCCACTTATCTTCCGACGTACACCTACAATTTTCCCTTTCAATCTCCTTCCAATCTGGCTACTCCCACGTGAGTTACTAATATAGGACACGCAACGGGGCTTCTCCCCGCCTGGCCTATCCTCATCTATTTGACTAATTAGCTCAGTTTCGCTTGGGGGGGCGTGGGGATAGAGGGGGGGAGAGGGGAAGAAAACGGAAAGGAGGGATCTTGTCCAAAATCCACCCTTCTGCTCCATCTTCCCTAAGCCCATGCTGGTGGAGGTGAGCACGGCTCTGCTGATGGCAGCCAGCTGTGGGGCTGGTGCTTGGTGGCTTTAATGGCACATCTAATGCCCTGCAAAACCAAGGGGCATGTTGGCCACTTCCCACCCCCACTGACAAAACATTTGCCCACAGCAGCAGCCCTGCAGGTGCTGGGGCAATACTGCTCTTGCCCCAGGGAAATGGCAGACCCTGGCTGGCCAGTGAAGCAGGGCAGGAGGGGAGCAAAGAGCAGGAGGGTAATAATTAGTTTTTCTCCTGCCCCCACCTGCAGCCTGTCCCCATCGTGGATCAGGGACAGACAGGGGACTTTGGGGGATGTGTCCCCCTGGGGGGAAATCCCTGAACTTCCAGCGCCACACCAACACCAAAACTACCCGCAGCCGGACCAGTGGCATGTGAGAAGCTTTACGAGTCGTTCGGTGGTGAACGAGTGGTTAATTACCATGTGCCACTGCTGTTAACCTCTGCAAATAAGTCTAATTATCACAGATTAATGAACAGAGCACAGGCACATCCAAGGAGCCGAGGAGCCGTCGCTGAGGGTCTTTCTGGGGCCACATTTCATTATCTTTCTGAGTGCTGTCATCCTGCCTCCTCCGCTGTTCCCCTACGCCATGTGCCCTACTGAGGCCCCAGCTGGTCCCTGAGAAATGTGGCCCCATGGCTGCTACTGCAGCAGTGGAGAGACCCCCAGGGGTGCACCAGGGAAGGCACAAAATCAGGGTCCCTAGCAGCTCCCAGAGCAAGTCCCATGGATGCCAGCATGGACCTATGCTCATAGATCAGGGCCATCTCCTCACAGTGTTACGGGGAGCCCCATGGTGTTTGGGTTGCGCCTATCCCAGAAGCCCTAGCTCTTGCGGGTAAATAATCAGATGAGATCCTCCTATCTCATCTGGGAAAGAAAACAAAATGTAGTAGAAAGCCTAAAGTATGTCATTAGCTCTTGTGGTCGCAGGGAAAAGCTCAAGCAAATCTCACAAGCTGAGAAAGCAGACAAAGGAAAAAGAGATCACGGTTATTGATTTATTTATTTTTTAAAGCCTACTCCTTCCCAGCCACCACCTTATGAGAGCCCATGGCTGGGCAAAGGGGAGTCCTAGTACCTGCCGCAGGATGGGCAGTGGCGCAGGCAGCCACCTTGCAGGGCACAGATACAGGACCAGGCTCAAGATGGCAGGAATGACAGAAGACTGGAATGATATGAGATGCAGCCTCTAAGCAAGGAGCATTAATAAATTACAAGATTTTAAGATCATGTCAGGAAAGCTTACACTTCCAGCATTAAAATAAATAATGAAACATTTATTTTTTTTAGCTATTCTGGCTTATTTTCAGCACTTGCTGAATGGCTGATGCTTTGTTATGGCTGCTTACCCAGCACTCAAAAGCATCCTTTCAGATTTGAACCAATTAGCCCATGCTCACCTCTACGAGCACTGCGTTCACTCGCACACACAACCGCTGTACTGAGGCTCCAATGTCAGCAAATCGATGGAGCCTTTGCTTGTTACCCTGCCTGAATTTAAGAAGCCACTAGCCCCACCTTCACGTGATCTGAAGCCTCATCTAATGCCAGGAGGAGGTTGCCAGCAGAGAAAGGAAATCCACACACAGGGACGTGCTTGCCTTTCCAACCAGCATCTTACTGCCCCACAGAAGAGCCTGCTGGCCTTGGGCACAGTGGGATTAAGCACGTCACACTGCTTTCCTCATGGTGGCTTCGCTGCCGAGCAGCACAAATGCATTCCCAGCCTCAACATGCTGTTGTGGGGAGGAAATCAGCAGATGCAGAGGAAGCTGAATGGGCAAATGAATGTTAAAATAATTGGAGCCACCATTTCAGACTTGATGAATATGTTGCTCAAATTACAGCTCTGCCTTGAAAACAAAACAAAACAAAAGCCCCAATGAATGTAACATTAATTTAATAATAGTGAAACTTGTAAATAATGTAACACTCATTTAAATGGTTGTTCATGCAAGATCTCTTGAGAGTAAGGGACTTTATAATTTTGGGGCTGGGATGACACATGTTCTGTAAAACGTGATGTTTTATTCATTGGGTCCCCCAAGAGCTGGTGGGGCAGTGGGGCTGGCGAGGCCAGAGTGGTTCCAGGCATCCCCCAACCCTGCCACCAGCTGTGTGTGAGCCCCCTCCCCTCCTCCTTGTCGGTCCCTTGGGTTTCCCCAGCATTGTCTTTCCTATTGCCTGGGTGCTGGTGGCTCCGCCAGGGTTCCCCCAGTCCCAGTCCTGTCTCCCCCATCCCATAGACAGCTGAGCTGTGACACCCACACATCTCAGACGTCTCTCCTCCCTTAACTGCAGTGTTTATTTAAATGTTTCTCCTCCACGAGGTGGAATTAAATTCACAGAAAACAAGAAATGCAGTCCAGGGCCAATTTAGGAATTACCATCAAACCCAGAGAAAACTAGAACAGAGATACTCAATTCGACTCTTTGTCCCTTCCATTTTTTTTTGAGTTGCCTTTTTTTTTTTCTTTTACTGCTGTGAGAGCCTATTACCAGCATCTACAACTTTCTTTCACCAAGGACCTCTGGGTTTTTCCCTGCCTGCTTTCTCTGCTTTATTTATTGACATATTCAATAATTCAGAGAAATCTTATTTTAAATGCAGAGGGCAGTACTCGCCCCCAGGTTTAAAAAACAAATCCTGTCATGTTTTGCAAGCAGCTGCGCACAGAAGGCAGACATCAAACATATATATCCAAATATGTAAATTCAAAAAATCAATAGATACACCATATTCTTTATTTTCATTTTTCATCTGGAAATAAAAGCTCACGTGTAACACTATCATAATACTGCTGTATTGATTTCTTCACGGTAAGGAGCATCCTACAAAATGTGCCCCAGGAATAAGCTTTCCTCCTGGAGTAGAGGTCAGCCTGCTGCCATGGGGACTATTCTTACATGACCAAAAATGCTGGATAGAGAGCTGATTTGCCTGTCTGGGCTCTAGCCTAGTGAAAGCAGTCTTCCTCTTCCTCCTCTACCCAGGAGGCACCTAAGTGCCAGCTAAGGGAAGCCCTTACACACAGAGCTTTCAGTGCAAGTCCCACACACGGCACCTAAGTGCTTCAACTGTGAAGACCTGGGGTCTCAGCTGGTGATACAGGGGCTGAAGCCTGCAGATTGGCACCCACCATTCATTTGCCCCCTAGTCTATACTGATCTTGTGCACTGAATTTATTCTGCTCCCATACGCTATTCAGAAGTTTACCTCTCCTCTCTCATAGCCTGTAGTGTACTTATTTTTTCTGCTGCCCATGTTACACAACCTCACAGCTGACCAGCACTCTCCAGCCATCACTTGCCATGTAACTGCCCAGGTTTGTTTGTAGAAGATTGAGAAAGAAACCTAAAAGCACCAACACGATTAAGATATACACAGCTGGTGTCACCGGAAACAGGAAAAAGGGGCGATCATGGGGTATGTATGAGAGAGCAGCCCGTGCTGTTTCATACTGACTCACCCAGGACCGTTTGCTTCCAGATGATGCCAAAGGCAAAGAGGCTGCACTGCAAAACCGCCAAGCTGCGCCTCTGGGATTTCTTCATGCATTATCATTTTCATCTTGCTGCTGTCGGTTATAAAATAAATGTGTACATCGATACAGTAGTGGCAAGCAAGCGTCTGTTTTGAAGAGATGTTGGCATTGTCTTATAAATGTCAGCAGCTGAACAGTACCGGGCTCTGTCACCTGCTACCGCTTCTGTCGCTTCCCTTTTATTAAAAATACATATTGACAATAAAAGCTCTGGCTAAAAAAAGAAAAAAAAAAAGTCCTCCCTCCCCAGAAGAAAGACCTTGCTCTGCTCCTCTGCTTTTCTTGGAAAATCTTTAAACATGTGTCCTGCAAAATGACCTTACACATCTTCTCCCCTCCTGTGAATGCCATTGAAGTAGGCTTTTAAAAGCAGGCAGTAAAAAGTGAGGCTCCTGTAAGCAGTTTAATAGCGGTGCTTCCCACAGCTGCCACAGCAGCAAATGTCTGAGCTGCCCAGCTCCTGGCCTGGCAGTGCTGTGCCGTGCCGTGCACATGGTCCCTGCCCCGTCCCTGCAAGCACTGCAGTGGCACTGGGCACACACGGGGCTTGTGCCACAGGTGGACACGGCCTGACACCAATGCCTGATGCTTCGTGTCAAAATTCAGGGACACTGAGTGCGGAGGGCTTTGCTACCCCTGACAGAGGGGAGCTGGGCTGGAGCTGCTCCTGCAAGGCTTTTGGTCACTTCTCTGGGTGCAGGTGGTTAAGACGGGGTTGGAAGCTAGGCAAATCTGGAGGGGATTTATCACAGCTGACCAAAGCTGTTATAGTTTTTCTACTACACCAGTTTAAATTATTGTTTCCTTTTTGGTAGGTGGATTAATTTTTCATTGAAAATTATTTTAAAAGTGGGAATCCCTTTCCTTTCTAATTAATACAGGAGAGAGAATTTATAAAAGCATCCCATGAAAGCAAGTAGGCTTTATTTCAACAATCCCTGCCTAAAACCTCACTATTTGAGCTTCTGTCTCTTTTTTTTTCTGTTTTTTTTTCACCAGGCATCTGAAGGAAAGAAGGCCAGTGATGTTTTAGAATGGAGGTTTACTCTTTACACCCCACTGGGCACTTCAGAGTCTCACACATATCTAGGGCTTGCAGTGGAGATGCTGTTAAACAGACAGCGGTTGTGCCTGTGGTTTGCATCCCTTTACACCTCTGTATCAGGGAACCAGAAAGCTACAAGTCCCAACACCTTCACAGAAGCCCCAAGGAAAATACGTTGTTCAGGAACATGAGCATATGAACACTGCCACATAAATGTCAATCACTGTGAATCCTGAACATTGGACATTTGTAAACTATCTGACTGCAAGTCAAATTGTTTTATGGTTAGAGGAGCATTTAATATACTATGAACAGTTTAATGTTAAGCATTTTGTATTCAGGGTGATTAATGGCAACCATATTGTATTTCAATTACTATGAGATACTTCCCTGTAATAAACGATGACAATAATATTCACATTAAGTCAATAAAAAGCATCTTGAAAGTGTGATGTATAAGTGCCATTATCACAGCTCAATGTGAAAGCATCATACAACAAGTTAGCAACACTGATAACAGAAACCCCAGCACTCAAAGGCAGATGTTTGTGTGAGGCAGAGGTATTGCCCTCTAGCTCAGGAAACCATACCAGCTTGCCCACTGCTTCTAGATACAACTTTATAAACTCCAGCCTGGGAGCTGATGAGATGCGAACTGCAAGCATGGACATCCTACAATCATTTCCTGGGCACTTATGATGTCTAAGAGGTCACTCCAAAGGCTTTCATTCCCTCTTTCTTCCATGTGAAGCCTCATGAGCTGAAAAGAGAAATTATTTTTGCTCATACTCTTTTACCCTGCTTGCCTGCTTCATAATGGCTAGCACTGATTTAACTTGGGCGCCCAAGAGCTCACCAACTGGAAACAGCTGCTTTCTCCAGCCTCACACCTAGAATACAGTTGTATTCCCCATCAAGAAGTGGAAAACTGGAAAAATAAATAAATTCAAACCCACAGAAATATTTAATTTCAATAAAGGGTGAATTGCTTTTGTCTTGGCATCTTAATTTGTTTCATTTAACTAAAATAAAAAGACACTTGGCTTAGATGTCAAAACACAACATCATATATCAAAAATGAGATACAGCATTAAATATAATCTAGAAAAAGATAATGATAAATTAATTAGTGTTATGAACAGTGTTATGAACACCCTATAAATATAGGTTGCAAGAAATGTAGTAAAATGAGACAGTGGAAATAAAACATTTTTGCATCATAGAAATGACAATTCTGTCTCTGTCAAAACAAGACATTTCACCATTATCAAAACAAAACAGAAAAGCTCAAATAATTCACTTTGATTTCCTGTTGAAAACTATGTCCAGATTGGCACATTCTCACAAAATGCCTCAATTTCAAGAAAAGATGCATGTTCTTCAGATGAAAATTAACTGCTGCTGGAGTCCTTTGCAGCCACTCCTGCTGAAGGGCGTGGGAGAGCAGCTACCTCTGGTCACACGTGGTACCTCTGTCCCTCTGGTTAAGGATTTGGACCCCCTGCCTGAGATCCACATGCTCTCTCCACTCAGTGGAGGCTGGACTCTACAGTCTCCTTGTTTCTAAGGTAAAATATAAACAAGTTTGTCTCCCTACTCCACAAAAAGCAAGGCTCACCCTTTGGTGTGACCACTAAGAAGCAAGGAGCAATGCACCAATAACAGTGGGTATTTCATAAAACTCTACAGGGATTTTTTCTTAAAAAAAAAAGAAAAAAAAAGAAAAAAAAAAGATGAGAGAGAAAATAAAACAGTTTTCTTTGCAGGTCAGCCTTCATGCACCTGGTGTAAGGATTGCAGGAGAGCACGGAAATCTCGGAGGGAGCCATTATCTATAGATCACTGCCTGGGCAGACCATAATGGCCTCTCCCGAGCTATTAGAGGCAATTGTTTCAATATGCATTCCTCCTGCAATCGATGGCAAGACAAATGGTGATGCCCCTCTGGACTCCCACCAGTCTAGGGGAGAACATGGCCCTCGGGTTGCAGGTCCTGAGGGGATGGGAGCCCCTGGCCTCACTGTGACGAACTGTGCTGTTGCTTGCCATGCAGGTGGGGGCTCACCTAGCCATGCTTCCCATGCAGCTGGACCCATGGTGGCTTGTGCCCTTCTCAGGCTGGTCAGCTGTAGCTACCCTGCTCCAGCCATGGGTGTGCTGCTTCTGCATAGAAATGACTCCACTAACAGGCTCTCCAAAGCACTGCTGAGCTACCCAGTACCCTGCACCGTGACCACACAGCCTCAGCCCTGCACTACAGACTGCCTCTGCACTGTTTCATAAATTTATGACATGATGACCAGTGGCTTTTATTAAAACAAATGTTTAGACACCCTAGACCTGGCTACAGACCCCAGCACTGCCTCCTGGTGCCAGAGCAACCAAGGACTGCGTTTGTCCTGCACAGACACATAGGGTGACCACATGGGCTAAGCTGAGGACCACGTTGTACTGGAATCCTCCCATGGTACCTGCTCATTTTGGGGCTTGGGACATCTTCAGCCAGTTTCCCCCAACCAGCAAGCACTACACTGGGGGACATGCACTGTGTCAGCCCTAAGTATCACCTCATCACAGTAACAACAATATAATTTTATTAACTGTTTACTCTGCTTTGAATGAGGAAATACCAGCTGCTTCAACAAGCCTGTATTTAAGGTTTTCTTTCCAAAGACTGCTTTATTTTGTATCCCAAGACTTTTCTACCAGCCTGCCCAAAGCAGTGACAAAACACGCATGACAAATACAGGGGCTGTGTGCCCTGACACACACTCTGTCCAAGCCCAATTTAAAGTGGAATTTACCAGTAGAAAACAAAAGAAACTTCCATAGTTTATCAGTCCTAATGCAATCAATGCTAATAATATAGGGTACTAATAACAGTATGTCTATTTCTTCAACACAAATCAAACTTGTACTGCTTACTGTACAGCTGAGAGATGGAGGCTGATGTAGCAGTGAAATACAAGTTAAGTCTCCAGGTCAAGCCAGGCCATGCCCTGATCATACTGCTCCTTGCTTTTCAAGTTTCACATTATTCATTTCTTGAAACACATGCTCTTACTTAAGCCAATGGGAAATTTGCCATTGACTTCAAAGGGACCTGGAGCGAGCTCCTGCAGCAGTCACTCTCTGTAAGAAGACCTGTGCATCCCCAGTTTTGGCACAGCATGAGCAATCCTGCCAGCTTATAAAGTCATGGTCAGGCTTAACACCACAAATGCTGGGTGAAAGTTTTTGCAGGATTACTCTGCTAACCTTCATCATGACAACCTATGGAAAACATGCATGAATATGGGCAGAATTCAGTGAATAAATTCATAAAAATTATTAAAAAAAAAGCACGCTGTAGCAGCTCTGGCTAGAAAGGGATGAGTCACAGTTTCTTGGGGCACTCTCTGCAGCAGGACTATGTGCTTAAAAAATGCAAAAGAGTAGAGGTTCAGCCCGCACAGCTGGTCTCCCCAGTGCCCTCTTGTGAGCCACTACACAGGGTGGAGGAGCTGAAGGGTAGCGAGTTTGCAGCTGGGGCTTTTCCTTCTCATATGAACAGGGGAGGGCTCATTCCACGGCAGAGCTGTACTGACAGCAAGGGCAAGGCAGCATTGTACGTCACCTGTCCAGCCCATGCAAGCCCTTGTGACTCCCCTGTCAAAACTCCAGTGATGTCTTTGTGCGTTGCCATGGAGAAAAAGTGAGAGTCAGAGAGAGAGGAGGCCACAGAGCCCACTCATCTGCTTCCAAGAATCTGCAAGAGTTTCTGGAAAGACATGCATCTCCCTCTTCCTTCATTCCTCTCAGCTTCTAGTTTCAGAAATCAGCATGGATCCACCAGGCATGGCAGACATCCATCTTCTGCCTGGCAAAGCTCTGGCAGGAATGATGACATCCAGCATCTCTACTCTCAGTCACCCACAAATCAGGTCTCAAAACAGGGGGTTGCAGAACAAGACCTCCTCATCTACTACTTATCACCCATATGACCTCTTCATTTCTTCCCTCAGAAAGAACAACCTCCCAGCTCACCTTCTGCAGGTGTTTACCTCCTGTTAAAGAGGAGAAAGGAGGCTGTATTGGTGACTTCCACTTTATAAAATCATTTCCCCCACCTTTTATAAAATAATCTTGTAACATTCCCCATGAGCTTCATAGTAACAGCCAATTACTCGCTGGTGGCAGGAACTGCTATGAGTAGAAAAGGGCAGGGATTACAAACTGTTGGCTACCCTTCCGAGCACTGCCCCAAAGGAAAGGATAGCTCAGCCAAACTCCTTCAAGTCAGCCCAGAGTCTTCTCCAGCCATGGAGGGCTCCGAGGGAGCAGGTACGATAACCACAGGCCAGTTCCTGTGCATTAATCTGCAATCTCAGAGGATACGGGGTTTATTCTGTGTCTGACTTGATTTGTGACTTTGGGCTAAGCTGCTTCTCTCTTGCATTTAACTCACAAGCTCTTGTGTAGTGCAACCAACACCCACAGATGAATGGAGCACTCCTTTCTACAAGAAGTTAGGTATCCATCTGACCCAGCAATGCAGCACGCAACATGGGCTGAACAGGTACGAGATGCTCTGCTGAGTGCTGCTCATGCTATAGATAGAGCCAAGTAGACCCTGAGTGGAAATCAAGGCCAAGGAACAAAGACTGTTGTGGTAGAAAGGTCCAAAGATCAACTTTCCCTCTTGAACAACACCCATTTTCCTTTCAGCAGGCCACTGTTGCCCAGCAGACAAGGGCCTGAGCCCCCATGAGAGCTTGGTTGTGAGCAATTTTTTTTTAGAGTACGTCTGCAGGACCTTGTTCAAAAGTCTGCCTTCAAGCAGAGTGAGAGCTGAAAGAGGGCAAAGCCCTGGAGGTGCAGCTGGAGCTGCGATGGGAATGGGCTGCCCAAGGGAAAAGCCGTTTCCATCTTTTTTTGTACAACAGCAGTCTCTGAAAAGATGCTCTTTAGAACAGGAAATGCTGTGATACCCAGGTGAAGCCCATGTGTGTCACGCCAGCAGAGCCCAGATAAACCACAGCAGGGACCCCAGCCAGGGGTTGAGTTTGGCTCCAGTCTCTTTGTATGAAGCCTGGTCACTGCTATGGTGTACGTGTGTGCTTGCGCCAAACCAGGTATGTTATTTTTCGTGCACCTCTGTTGGAGAACATGAAAAGTAGCAGGTGAGCACCACCAGGATGCCTGCATGAACCCAGCACAACTTGCTCTAGCAGGCGAGCTCCAAGCCTCACCTTGCTTCCCTGCACTCCAGCATTTCCTTATTAATTCCCACATGCGCATTTGACTGTGAGAGCCACATCTTCAGCAGCTTCTTGTAAGGAACACAACTGAGAGAAGCCCCAAGAGGAAGTGAAAACAGCACAGTAAGAGAGACTCACAGCTTCCAGCCGAAGACAGGCTTTGCTTTCAATGCGCTGCATTTCCTTCATCTGTGAAAAAGTCTAGGGAACAATACCCAGCGACGCTGCTCTAACTCCTGCTTTCTGGAGAGTCCTCTCCTTCCCACTGACACCAACTGTTGCAGGTGTTTGCTGTGGTGCTGCAGAACTGTGCACTGCAAACCTCCCTTGTTGTGTGTCCTATCTGTGACACAATGCCAGCTCTTCTTAAAAGGGTTCTTGCTGGCTAAAGCCAAGACAAACCACAAGTTTGTCCAGAGTAATATGTGTAATAACACAAGCCAGACCCCACTCACCATCTGCTGAACCATGCCATTATCTTCCTACTCTGTTGTAAGGTTTCCTATAAATTACCCAAGTACAATCCAACTTGGTCATTAAAAGGCCACCAACCCAGAGATGCAACGCAAAAATACATCTTTCTCATGTCTGCTGACAGCTGCACAGCATCTTCCAAGGCTGCTGGGACCCCATTCCCAGGTCACTCTCTCCAGCAGCATTGCTGCACTGCAAGCAGCAGCAGGCCAGGAGGGTCTACAAAGTGGACATCAAGAGGCTAGTCTGAGCCTGAGACTCAGAATTCTTCCTTGCAGCTCATTATTATTTATTATTTGTACTGTAGAAGTACCTGAGAGCCTACTAATATGATCAGAGACTGTTTATGTCAGATGCTGAACACTGACAGAATAGCAATGATAACTGCCCTTGCCAAGAGTTTCAGAAACAAACGGATTGGGCAGAAGTGAGGGACTCAAAAGACAGCAGAGGGACAATTAGATCCAGATGACTTCAGAGCTCTTAGTGGGACCTAAAGGAGATCTCATTTCCCACCTATAACGCTGGGGTTGCACCTGTCTGTCCCTGGAAGCTTTGACCCATCACCATATCGCTGCGTGTAGCTGCTCCTGAACAGCACTGCTTTGCATTCTGGCTTTGAAAGCTGGGAGACAGAGACCAATCCTAATGCAAACAGCCACAGCCATAAGATACAGATTACAGGAAATATGAAAACCCTAGAGCATGTGAACAAACCACAGCAGATGAAGACTCCTTCCCCAAAGTGGAAACTCAATCTTGTTATGTGCTGCACTTGGTGCTTTTTCAGGATGAGAGGTCAAAAGCCTCCAGGCCAGACCCCTATCAGGCCCCTTCAGCTATGATTTTCTCATCAGCTGTGGACATGGACAGAGATTCACAGACGCATTCGAGTATGGGGAAGTGGCAACTCTGAACAGCAGAGTGGCTTCTGAGCTTTCCCGATGCGCCTCTGGCAGCCTCTTTCCAGCCATACCACCTGGCCATAAAACACCACGAGTCCTCTGCTCCCTCGGCAATAACTTTCTGCATCCATCCCCAGAGAGGGTGCAGCTGCAAACCCAAGCATGCTCCAGTGGGCTTCTCAGTGCTCTCCCTCCCCTTTGCTCTTTGCAAGGCTTTACAACCAGTGGCACCTTCAACCCTATCAACCTGCATGCACAGCCTCTTCCTCCCCAGGAGGAACATTGGCTGACAAATCAACACCTCCAAACCTGTCACAGGTTTTAAGCACAACAAATCTGTATTGACTCTTGATCTGAGATGGGGAAAGGCAGAAATGTGGCTGGCAGCCTAACATGCATATTACAGAATTGTCAGAGTTGGAAAGGACCTCTAGAGATCTTCTAGTCCAACTCCCCTGCTAAAGCAGGATTGCCTAGAGCACTGCATCCAGGCAGATCTTGAAGATCTCCAGAGAAGGGGATTCTGCAACCTCCCTGGGCAGCCTGTTCCAGGGCTCTGTCACGCTCACTGTAACGAAGTTCTTCCTCATACTTGAATGGAACTTCCTATATTCTAGCTTGTGCACATTGCCCTTTGTCCTGTCACTGGGAACCACTGAAAAGAGTCCGGCTCTATCTTCCAATATTCTGCCATATGTGATGGTCAAACAAACTGACAGCCTAAACACCTGGAGAAGTGGTTTAGCACTTTTGTTAACTATGGAGACGACCACAGGCTTTAATATGAGTTGCATACAGGAAATCTCAGTGTTGAGATGTTTCAATGGTACCAAAGTGAGAATATCCAATGAAATGCTTAAACTATGAATTGATACACCACTTGATGACTTTACAGCACCTTGCCACTACCCAAACCAGAGCAATGAAACAAACCCAACACCCTAAAGTCCCCTGTAAATCAGCCTTCCCTTTTGCGTCCCTACTATATGCCCCTGGCCATTGCTCCTGGAGTCAACAGGGCTGGAAGTACCACAAAGGCAAGCAAATAGAGTGACCAAAATTCTTACTCTGCACACACCAGTGGCCTCTGGAGACCCAGCCAAGCGCAGGGGGCAATTCTGTGCTCCCAACTTAGAGAGACCAGAAGAGATTGTTGCCAGAGGTCCTGGTGCAGGCAATGAGAAAGTCAAGTTCTTACCAGAAAACAGTGAAGTCACCCTCCTCTTTCTTTATAAGAGCAGAAGGAACAAGGAAATTATTCCTTTCACTAGGACTAACCACTCCCATTGCCCAGAAATACAACCCCCATTCTTTTTCCCAGATGGTAAGATCCATCAGTGCTATTGCACAACTAGACATACTACTTCCCTGCATCTTCCTGACATTTCAGCAAGTCACAGGAATGATGAAGTTTGGGTCTGGCCTAAAAAATCCTCTCGTCATCCAGGCTATTCTCTTTACTCATTACAGGAAAAACCTGTGCCATAGCTGAAATGCCTGTCCTTACTCCCTGGAGGTCCAGCCTGCACCCTCTCTATGAATTTTTGCATAGTCCTCTGCGCCCTTGAGCCCAGCCGTGTAGCAGCGGGGAGGTACTGCTCCTCCTCCATGTCTGATTGCGTTGCTCGCTGTGATGGGTGGTGTGGTTGGGCCAGAGCAGGGGAAGTGGCTATCTGCCAACAGTAAGGTCAGTACAGCCTGGGAAACAAAAGTGAGCTGGCTAGAAAGTGCCTTCCCTTACCTCTGGGTTAGCATAGGTAGATGCTACCTCAGGTGCTGGACTGATAGCATTATACCCAGCATATCACCATGTTCATTTTTTGTCTAGCCTTTTCTACTTCTGCCAAGTGACAACCCAATTCTGCTTTCTCGACTGACCTCCAAAGCAGAATATCTAAGGCAATAAAAATGCAATGTCTGCCTGGAAACCACCCAGGCAAGCGGCCAGATCTGTAGCCCAGCTCTTCACCTCAAGGCTCACAGCCAAAATCCTGCCCTTAGACACAATTCCTCCTGAAGACAGCCAGAGCAGCAGACCAGCATCTGCTCACTGGATCTGGCCATCAGTTACACATGGGCACAGACTGAGCTCTTTGTTGGTGTAAAGCAACTGAGCTCCACAACTGAAAACAACCCTCACCCTGCGCGTGGAAGAGTGGCTGTTCCTACAGGACATGCGTTCAGCAGAAAGTTCAAGATAAGGCAGATAAGTAGAAAGACTTTAACTGACTCAAATGAGAGTTACTCAATAGCAAGCGGAGGTGACTATCATGGCCAAGGGGACTCCCAGTTCGCGTATATACAACGAGCTTTGCAATAAACTAGAGCATGAGCAACCCACAGCTTGCACAGGCCAGGTCTCCTCTCACACCAGTGCTAGAGAAGAGCTCAAACATCAGAGCACTAAACTTCCTATACATTACAATGGTGGTTATGCTAAACATGGCCAGAAGCATAGCACCAAAATGTTTTTCATCCACAGGAATTACAGAATTTGTAGAAAGAGAAAAATTGTTTCAGCAGTTTGCACCACAAATGTTCCTGTGTTTGTCCTCTGTTTCCTTGCCTAGGTCAGAAAAAGCCTCTGCATATGCATACGGCCTTGTTCTGACAAGCTCTTCAGGATAAATGCTTATCAAAAGCTTTTTCTGAAACAGGTACTTCTTTCATAACCCTCGGGAACTGTGTTATGATATCCAAGTGCCGCTTCTTTCCAGATCTGACTACCTTAGTCCAATTTTCTCTCACCTTTTCTCTTCCCAAGGTGACCAGGAAAGGTATTGCTTTGCCAGATCAAGGCATGCCTGGAATCGCTAAAAATGGTCTCTAAGATCTCTACAGCTGCTGCTCGCTGTGCTAAACTTTCCCCTCTCATCTTCCCACTAACATATATTTACAGGTATATTTACGAGAAAGAACAGTTTATTATTCACATCCAGCCTCAAACCTGGCTTTTCTGCTAAGCTAAAGGTGTCAGAGACAGCCCTGTTTGAGGCAGCCTACAGTTCCCTGTGAGAAGGCTGGGAAATAGGCATCCTTTTCACAAGCAGATCACAGGAGACATCTATCTTCAAGTGAGCTGTCCCCAGACAGTCCAGACCTCCAGCCTCAGGATCAAAGCCTAAGCAACAGCTCCCATGAACCATCTTGCTGCTTCTGCAATGCAAGCACCCAAACCAGAAGTGGTTTTGCAGAGGTGTGACCATTTGTTTGAAAAAATTGTCAGTGTTCATCCTCTCCCAACTACTGCAACTCCTTCAGTAACAGCTTCATTTCTTGTTTTCCCTCTAGATTTTGACTCCTCAAGCTAGAGTGCAGTGGGTTGGGACCGCCATCATTTGGGCTTTCTTTAGAGGTTTATTTTGAGAAGCTTTCTTCAAAATGGTTTTTGAAATTGTTTTCATGGAAAAGGCCATTTGTCTTCATCACCCGTAAAGAAAACATACCATGAACTAATTAGCAATGATGAGTTTTGCTGCCTCATAGTTTCACATCAATCTGAGTGGGACACCTGGAATAAGACGTGCGTGGCCTAGTACCATCACACCGATTTACACCAGCTGAGGCCTGGCCAAGGCACTCTCATCTGGTTTCAGAAGACAGACAATAGTGAGTGGAGACATCTCAGTGACTTTGGGCAAGAAAAGCGTTATGCAACTGCTCTAAAACCAGATAGCTTAACAACCTCCGGCAGCATTTGCTGATCCTGATACTCAATCCAAATCACACAGCTAACCACCCACCACAGAAGGGCACTGGGAGGTTGTTTGTCCAGCAGCCTGGTGGCTAGATATGGCCCTGGCACTGCAACTGATGGGACTACAGCGCCTTCCAAATTTTGAGAGCCACAAAAAGAACACGTTTCTTGTATCACTGGATGACCCCAACCCCCATCATCTTTGAATGAGCACACTCAGTTCTGCAATCCTTCCAAAAGGAGAAATGCAACTGTGCTTAGAGCTGGAGCAATTTTGGAGAAGCTCTGCACCACACTAACCATTTAAGGACAAACAGCTCATTAGCCAACTCAGACTAACACTCAAAAGAAGGCTCGGCTCACATTAAGCCTGGTTAAAGACCACAATACAGGTCTTACTAAGCACACAAGCATTTCAGGAGATAGCCTGTCTGGATCAACACTCAGCACTGCCTCAGAAGCTGGGTTGCTGCCGTCTCCATGCACAGGCACCAAGCACCATGTGCTCCTCACACCACCTGCTCCTGCTCAGGGTATATTCCCACTCTACCTCCTTCCAACACCCTCATCAGCTGCGCGTTTTCTCCTAGCCATCTGTGACCGGGGAGGGGGCCGGGGGGGGAAAGCGCTTTCTCTGTCTGGCCACCCTCAGCCCTTGGAGGCTCGAGCCATAGAGACTGCTCGGTAGGAACCGAACGCGCAGTCCCTTCCATTCCCTCCAGTGCCGGCGGCGGGCAGAAGGGCAGCACCCAACCGACACTCGCCAGCTGCGGTTGTAACAGCCGGCCCCGGCCGTACCACGCGCCCCACAACCACTCATCTCGCCGCACTCTACCACAGTCGCGCACCTCGCCGACCCCTTATATAGGGCCCTAAAAATAGCTCGCCGCGCCC
>VXBJ01007570.1:509092-559060 GCA_013400055.1 Nycticryphes semicollaris | reverse complement strand
GGCCGGGTTTGCCGAGGGAGGGTGAGAGGAAAACGGGGGAGGGGGAAGGGGAGGATGTGGTCTCCCGAAAATAAAGAGGGGAGGGGGCAGGGAGGGTGGGCGTGAGCGCGCATGGCCGCGGCGCGGTGCGCGGCGGCGGGGACGTGCCCCGGTGCGACGGCCGCGGGGTGCTCGGTGCGCGCCGGCGCCGCTCGTCCTCCTCGGCCCGGCCCCCGGCCTTAGCCGTCCCTCCGCGCTGATCCTCTTTCTCTCTCTTTCTCTTTTTTTAAAGTGTGACTGAAACAAAACAAAGCCAAAGGGACGCTGGATCTATCATTGGTTGATTTTCCTCCTTTTTTTTTTTTCTTCTTTTTTTTTTTTTATGATCAAAAACAACCCCCTGCCCGAGCAAACAAACACACACAAAAGCAGAAAGGGTCTTGCTCAGCAGCAGCATGGATGTCTTGGCTAGTTATAGTATATTCCAGGAACTCCAGCTTGTCCACGACACCGGCTACTTCTCAGCTTTGCCATCCTTGGAGGAAAACTGGCAGCAGGTGAATCATTTAAATTACTCCTGTAAATCTCTTAAGCGCAGACAGTCGATGCATTGGGGCTGCGTTTCTCGCTTTATTTTATTTTTGTTCTTTAATTCAGGGTTGGTCTTTTTGTGGTTCTTTTTTTTATTTTTTATATTTTTTTTGTCCGCATGGGTAGACCTTTAAATTTCTGTGTTTTTTATCATGACAAACTGAGCAGTCCATTCAAATCTGTCTGCCTTCAGTCCTTTCTGAGCACACCCGGCAGCACCTGAGACCCGGTGGCATTCTTTAGGGTTTCGTTTTTATGATGACTACTATTTTTATTTTATTTTTGAGCTTAGATTTTTTGTTGTTGTTGTTCCTTTAAACAAGGCTGATCATTTCCAGCCAGTGCTGACAACTGGCATCTGGTGGAAATGGAATAGATCATTCTTATTTTCAGGTAATTAGTGTATGTCAATAAAAATTGTAGTTTAAATCAGAGATGGGGGTGGGCAGGTGTGTAGAAGCACTAGCAAAAGCTTTTAGGCTAAATTTTGTAACTAGGGAGGTGACTTATTTTTCATTCTATTTTTTTTTCCTTTTTTTTTTTTTTTTGAAGATGGGGAGAAGCACATACTTCCTTGCTGTATCTTAAAACAATGACGCCTTAGGCTGGTTCCAGTAAACCGGTCTGTTTTGAGGCACCATAGGGTTAATATGCAGATGGAATTAGGGTACTTTTAAAGATGGAAATCAAGTATTTTGAATACATTAAAATGATGGCTGGTGGCATGAATAAATAAGACCAAGGAGAAGAGTAGGTTACAGAGAAAAGAGTTGTGTAAAACGAACTATAAGCCCAAATGTGTAGATCTATAAATAGTTATCAGCTGTGATGGTGAGGGAAAAGGAAAGACAAGATTCCTCTTTATGGCAGGACATTGTGAGACAATCCTGTTTCTTGATGTGATTTTCTGGCAGAGGTGATACACCAGACAAATTCTGGAAAGTAGTCTCTCTTTAAAAGAAAAAAAAAAATCCGCTGGTGTGTAGGAATAGTGGAGTGTGGCTGGGATGACATGTGGTGTTAATGCAGCGCACAGACCCGTGGCACTATCGGTGTAAGAACAACGACGCACTGGATTTCATCTTCCCAGCACTCACCTTAGTCTTGGTTAGCATAAGGGTAGCGTGTGTTAGGTTTCCAGTAAGTGACAGCTTGGGACGTTCATTTAATGTTTTCTTACAAGTCTACGTGGGGAGAAATGTGGATGGAAAGGCTTCAGGGAAGTGCTCGGGCTGTAGCTTTGTCATCCAGCTGGACTGTGGCTGGATCTTTAAAGGTTTACCCTAGTAAAACTGTTTTGGCTTCAGCTTTGTGTGGGTCTGTGCACATACACGAGAGATTTATTGACAACAACAGTGCGAACGCATCCAGGTTTTAATTTGCAAAATGACCGATCCAACTTTGCTTTATCCTCTTAAGGGGAGGGGGTGGTTTTTGATATTAATAATCAGCTTGCACGTCCATGATGGTCACATCTGCTTTCCTTCTATATTTTTAACATGCTAATTAAACTGAAGAGGTTAATATAATTTCATTAAAAAAAAATAATTTCATGGTATCGTTGTTGTTGGATCAGTTGCATATTCAGTTACATATTAGTAACAGTCCAGGCAGTCCAAAGCGAGATAATCTGTTGACATAGCCAGCATGCTTTAGGCAGTACTGTGTGTGATACTCCGTCTCCTGCTGCCGCCTTTTATGCGTGGAAGAGCAGCAGTTTGCTTTATACAGTACAATGTACCTACTCAAGCTCACTGTTACTATTGCGAAATTTAAACTCACACTCTCCTGGTTAAACCCCACCGATTCTCCACATATGTTTGAAAACAGAACTTGAGGATAATTTATTACATTTTCCCATATTTCCTCTCAAATTCTCCAGCCAGTGCTTGATGTTTCATAAGACATCCTGTATTTACAGTTTGTTTTTAATCCCCTGTTGCTGCCTGGATTCTCCTTGCAAACAACGGGGAGCAAAACTGATGTATCGGTGGTGGAAGCAGCTGAAGCTGGCTGTATGGAGCATGCTGTCACTCAGGCTTGGCAGACACACTGACACAGAGACCCCAATTTTATTCTTCTGAGTCACTTGCAAATGTAGCCAGGTCTTGGGGATTTATTTATTTTAGGCAAACTGTAGCAACTTTGGGACAAGGGATGCATGTGCATGTGTTCCTAAAGGTATACCTTTAGAAAGGTCAGGCTGCAGTCCGAGACCACAGGGAAGAGAGCTGACAGGGCAGTGACTGATCCCTGCAGGAATTGTCAGGATTGGGAAGCAGCAGCTTTAATTTTGAGTGAGAACACTTGACTGGTGTTGCCTCTGCTCCCATGAAGAGCTCCGGTGCCATACCTGAGCTCCACAGAGCAGGGGTGCTTCTCCCAGCAGCAAAGCAGTGCGGTGGGAGATTACTTCAGTCTCTTAAAAGGGGATGAGTAATTGTGTGGATGACAAGGAGGCTTCTTACCATGTTGTGAGCTCCATTTGTTTTGTCATTAGCAGCTGCTAATGCTTGATGTGGAGAGGCTAGTCCTTGCTAGTTCCTGCTCCTAGAAATGGTGTCTACTGTGATACCCTAAAAGATGCATGCCTTGGGGTGAAAGTCTTGACACAAGTCTTCTCTTCCTTTTCTTCTGAGTCTTGACCACACTTTTGTAACTGCTGGGTGAGGACTACATAGCTGGGGCAGTTGCTCATATTTCTGATTGTGAAACACCCATCACTCACAGAGGGCACCGACAGCACCGGCAGGTTGCTAACCGCTTGCACACAGTCAGCTGATCTTCTCTCCCTTTTTTCCTTCCCACTGCAGGAGAAATGTGAGCAAGTTTGGTATCTGTGCTTTTGACAATTAGCACTGGAGTTGAATGAGAGCAACCCAGCAATATGTAGAAAACAAGAGGATCTTGTGTGGGAAGAGATTGTCATTTCTTGTGTAGGTTGATTTCTTAGGAGGGAAAAATACAAACAAAACCCCCCACTCCGCCCTGAACATAGTTTACATTGTAAAAGTGGAGATACCTGAAATGGAAGCTGGAACTGAATCCATGATGGTTTTTACGTTATTTTAAAACATGTGTTAGGAAGGGAGGGCTTGGGTTTTAGGCAGCAAAAGCTTAGTTTCACTATGTCAGCTTTGGGTGCACTCCTTCAGGCAAAACCACTTTTGAGGTCAGGAAGGTTATTTCTTGGAGTGGGGAGGTCAGGATCTAATGAGTAATTCATAGCACAACTTCATCAGGAGAGAGAGGACCTTGTTTAGTCTTTGTTTAGCTTTGCCAGCAGCATTGGGCTGCCATGGCACTGAGAGGGATTAAGAAAGAGGTGGGCTTTGTGGATTGGAAAATGAGGCGTTTGCTGTACTCAGCTGGCTGGTATCTCAGCATGTGTGTGTTTCTGGCCAGCACTTCCTCCTAGCTGTGATTGAACCATCCTAGTTGCTCTCTGTCCCTGTGAGCTGACTCTGCAGTTCAGGACCAGGGTGTGGGGAGATCTCAGCACCTGCGTGGCTGCTGTGGTGCAGCGGGAGGACCTCTGGCCACATGAAGTTGCTTGGGGGGAGCTGTCTGATGTGGCATCCCCGAGATTGGAACCAGACTGCTGAGAGAGGCAGCATGAGGCCGAAGAGTGCCTTGTTACTCTGCAGAGGAAGGAAGTGGGTAGGAGGCTGCTTTTGAGGGAGGTGACTGTGAGAAGTGTAGCTCGTGCAGCTGCACGTGGTCCCACTCTCGCTCAGTGTGTCAGGCTGCAAAGAGGGGGAGAGCAATGCTGAGAACTGGGAAGGGCTGGCCGTGGGGTTTTAGCCTGTTCTTCCTGCTGGGCCTTCTCAATGTCATTTGAGGGGGTCATTAAAAGATCAGTGTGCAGAAGACATCTTATGTAGTCAAATATGTTTCTTCCTAGGGGTAATATTTCAAACCACTCCTATTATCCTTTTCCATGGGGCCCTTGGAGGGCTCAACTTGCCATCCTTGTACGGAGAAGGGATCTGATCAGGAGATATATTGGGGTTCTCTTTGTATTCTGTGTGGGCCATAGGGCAGCCTCCAGCATGGCAATTCCCGTAATGTCAGAGCACAGGAGCACAAAGAGCAGATAGATGCATGGTGTCACTGTGTGTGTAGCTGATGCAGGTATATAAAACCAGCAGGACTTCGGTGCCGAACCCTGTTTTATTCTAAAGGAGCTGGCCTTTCACACATGTGTCATCAGGCAGAACAGGTCTAATTGGCTGGCAGAAGTGGAAATAGCATTATATCATTTGCCTGATAACCATTGCCCGATAACATTTCCTCTTGCCTTGGCTGACCCTGTTGCTCTCAGCTGCAGCAAACTATGATCCTTCCAAGAGAGATGCATGTTTCCTGTAAAACATAGGATCAAGGAAGCCTTTGTTTCACTCTGTTGTAGAGCCTTCTTTGCATATTTTTAATCAAGTCTACAAGCCTCAGTTTCTCCCTTTCTGAAGTGACTGATGACAACGATGCTAAGGCACAGTCTTTGCGGGGCTGGAGGGTTGAGTTTTGACCCATTCTGGCAAAGGGCTTTGAGATCCCTGTGCTGTGTGAGAGCACAGAATCCGAGGTGACTAATCTAGCAGAACTCTTACATCTTAATGCTGGCTTCTGTTTGGCAGATAGGGTCATTTTCAGGTTTATAGGAAAAATTTCCACTGCTACTGGAAAGGAATAAATCACACTGGAGAACATTCCTACCTCCACATCATCTCCATTGTTCTAGTTTAATGGCGTAGTTGGCCACTACATAAGCTAAACCATCTCTTATAATATTGCTATTTCATCTTGGTTCCAGGCACAATGTAACACATTTCTTAAGTGCTTATAGTACATCATGCCTCTCGAGAATAACTTGCAGAAATGGTTGACTTCCAAGAACAGCCACATGTGTAATGCAGTGTGTTTCAGACACTGAGCACTGGTCCATTTATACCCGCAGGCTCTCTGCTTGCTCCTTGTGCTGAAAGCATGGTCTTAGCATCTTACAGAAAGAGAGGAAAGACAAACTTGAAATGGCTGTTTCTATTGTTTCATGATTCCCTAATTACAGAATCTGTCGTTGTAAGAGATTATTTCCTGGCATTATGATAGTGTAGAGACCTGCAATTCATGTTACATGTCTTAAATACCTGATCATGTGTGTGACTTGTGTCAAGTGATTTTGAAATGAGGTAAATACCTTTAAGCAATGCACAATCATAATGTGGGTACTCAACTAGAAAATATTTTCTCTTAGTTATTTGGGACACTTTAGCTTCTCTTCCTCTAAGCTCACACATTTCTATATGTCTGTTGATTAGACAGGTGGATATCATCATAGACAGGTGAAATCATTTATCATAAAGAAATCATGATATATAGCTAGTCTGCAGTGTGGTACTTCCATGTGGAAATGGCAGAACGTTTTCAATTTCAGGCAGCAATTTCACACTTAAACTCTCCAGGGTGAAGGCAAATCTTATCTTCTGGGTATTGTTGTATTTTTTGAGGCCTTGTCAAATGACTCTCCACTGAGAAACATCCAGTGTGTTGCCGCTTCATCCTGTTTTGGGAAACATGTTATAGGGAAGTGAGAAGGAAGTTGGTTCTGTTTGACTCTGTAGCTGCATATGAACAACCTTGACTGCAGTTGTCCTTATAAAACAAAGGAATTTTACTCACTGTCTGAGCTGCATCAGTGTTCAGTACATTAAGCAATGGGGTAATAGTATACCTTGTCTCAAATCAGGTTTGTAACATTCTGTAGAGGGTTAAAAAACCAGGCATTTGATCACCACGCTCAAAACCTCAAAAAGTTATTCACAGGCGTATTGGTGGCAGTTTTCCTTTTTGATGGTAAACTTGAATTCTGGAGAGCTAATAAAGGTGTTTTCAAGAACAGTGCTGGGTCCCTCTTACTTTCCTTTCTGTTTTGCTGGACTCTAAAATGCCTCCTGCCCATTCTCTCATGTGTTCCTCTACAATACCCTCACCCATCTCCCATCGACACTCAGGAGCTGGGAGTGCTGTTTTTGTGGTGTCTTCCAGGCTCAAGTTGCAGGAATGACCTACCTGATTACCAAATTTTCTCTCCCTACAGTTTCTCTTTTAACAGTGGGTGCTTCTGCCTTAGTCCAAATGAATTTGGATTCACTTGAACTGCAGGGTTCAACTGATACTGTAGCAAACAAACAAAACAGAAGTGCCAGTGAAAGAGCCTCCCTTCCTCTCAAATTTTCCTGGGTAGAGAACAGGTTTGGAGTGTAGATGTTACACAGGTATATTCCCTGGCCCAATGCTGTTGTTTTTGAGCCTGTCTCAGTTTTCCTTCACTAGCTTAGCCTTTGTAAGCACTACATGTGTTTTGACTGAATTTGATGCTCTCTTGGCTGTTTCTCCTTCCCAGCATTGCCACTTTGAGTTAAAAAATCATGGGTCAGATTCCCAAAATGCCGAAATTGTCTTTAAAGTCACACACTTTTTATTTTTTAATTTTATGTTCTTTTTACTTCCTTCTGAGCCACTGAACACTTGTTTTATTGTCTTTTATTCTCAAAAATAAAAACGCTGGGATTTCCAACAGTTACTTGATTCCAGCAGCATTAAGAAAATGCCACCATTGTGGAATTTTGAGAGCTGGCAGTACAGAGTTAGGTGTGTGTATCAGAATTAGCTAGTGTGTCGCTGTGTTCAGCAGGCTGTATTTGCTATCTCTGCTCTGGCAGCAGCTGGCAAGGAAGGCTGCCCAGTTGTTAGGCTGCTTATGAGAGCAGGGTTCGTGTCTCATGTCCCTTCGTAGAAGAAATCATTTCAGCCTTTATTCTGAAAGATGGTTAGACATCTTGGATTTCATCAGGACACCAGTTTACCTCTCAGGTCTTTAGTTACAGGATGAGTTGGCAGCTCTTTCGTTCTCATGGGGCTGCGGCAAGGATTCATATTGGGGTTTTGCTGCGCTGGGGCAGGATGGGGTTGCACCTGGCTATGGGGGGCCGGGCCCCCAGCCCTTCCGAAGCTGCCAGCCCGAATCCTGCCACGGCAGCCGGCAGGTGCTGAAAGCGCAGGACAGCTCCTGTGCAGGGAGCCCTCAGCGAGGTGCGGCATCACCTCTCCGAAAAATTAAAACAAGGATCCAAAAGGTAAGCTTAAATCCCCCTTCCCAGAGGTCTGTGTTGTCTTTGAGCCAACCTGTGCAACAGCACTGATTTGACCTCTAGGTCTTTAAAAGGTGTTGGGTGTGGGAAGCTTGGGCAGGAAGGCATTAATTTTTTTTTTCAAAAGGTTGAACATTTCATCTTGATATATAAGCTGCTCTGATGCTCTTAATCCTTTTAAAGCAGATACCTTCCCTCTCCCTCTTCTTACACATGAAGTATCTTTTCCAATCCAGAGCATTTCCCTTCAGTGCAACTGTGTTCTGCTCATTCCATGTGTTATTGTTTGGAGAGCTATTAAGATGCATTTGGTATACTTTACAACGTACGCTAAAGAGTCTGAGTCATTTATGCACAGATTGCGTATTAATACTTGCTGAAGGTCCAGCAGGCATATTCATTTAAGTGCTGTAACAGTTTTGAACATGGTGCTTGTAGGCCATGTCTCACATGTCCTAAAACTCTTGGTTATTTCCCAGCACTGTGGACCCGAGTGCAAAGCTGGCGTTTAAATCACATGTGGGGGTCAACAGCTCCTCCTACTCTGCAAGGGATAGAGAAGTAGTGACACAGTGACACAGGCAAGCCTGGGAGACAGTGTGATTGATGGGGAGGGTTGTGAAGGAGAAGGACACTGGCTTGTGAGAGGCTCTTCTGAGACATTCCAATTAGTGTCCTGATTTACAAATACTGCCCATAAACCTGCGGCCTCCCAAGATTGGTTTTAAAGGGACAGTGGCATAGGGCAGACGTTTGACCATGATGGATCTTTGTAAACGAACGTGTTCTGACAGAGATGGTGTTCAATGGAAGCATCTCCATCTCTATAATTAAAAAGACCCTGGAAGTGGGGTTTGTGTTTTTTGGGCAGGATCATCTTGCCCTCCTGCTGCCTTTGCAGCTCTCATGCTGCAGTGTTCTTCCTGTGTAACTGAAGTGAAGGGACTGGGAATCAAAGTGAAAATGACTGTTTGGATTGTGCTGTGAGGAAAAATGCATGTGGCATGACAAGTAAATTAGATCTTAGAAATGCTTTCACTACTAATAGGCTACTATGCCGTTAGGCATTTGGTTTTAATCCTGACTCTGGAGTGGCCAAAGTTCATTTTCAAGCATGAGGAAAGTTATTGGGTTTGTAAACATTTGCAATTTCTGCTGACTTGTCTTCACTCCAGCCCAGGAGGGGAATCAGCATTGCGCTGAATTGCTTTGTGCTGGTGGGGGTGAAGTAGAGGACTGCCTTTAATCGCCTGCCTTTATTCTCCACCAGGGCTGTATGGAAAACAAAGCTTTCAGTGAGCAAAGGCCATGGTGAAAAATGTTCAGTGGGTGGAAGGGTAGAAGGGGTGAGAGGTGCTCCTGTCTGCTTGCTTTTTACACCCAAAATGGACATTGGCCACATCACAGCACTTAGCTGTGATTTTAGAGACCCACATTTCAATTGCCGCTTTGCTTGATTCAGGTCTGCCATTACAGACTACATCTTGCATGTGTGAAATTTGAATGATGTGGTGGCTCAAAAATCATGTATTACAATAAAACAATTTCTAGAAGTTTTCCTGAGGGCCTAGTGCCCTGTGTTTGGTGTGAGAGACTTGTTTGGCTAACATCTTCAGCTTTGCTGTTAATTCTAGCTGTCTGGTTCAGAACTTGCGCCCCAAAACTCAGTTTGTTTTTCCCAGCTATTAGCAATTTGGCTCGTAAAAGGTATTGAGACTTTCATCTCTATATGACTCTCTTGCATCTTTTGAGAACTGCAGCTGCAACGGGATGGGATGTTGTAAGCAATGTCAGGTTACTTTTGGTCTCTGACCTGGACACCTGCTCTCCGTCTCTCTGGGTGAGGTTCTGGCAAGATGTGTTGCTGCATGAGATGCAAAAGAATAGTGCAGTCATATGTTTTCCTCTGCTCCTTGCAACTGACGGTCACTCTTCTCTCTCGTCTGCTCAGCTGCTTTTGGCAAGGTGCTGTGCCGGTTTGTTAGGCGAGGAATCAGTGCACTCATACTCTTGTGGCACCTCTGGCTTACTGCTGGGTCTGAGGTGCTCCACATCCCAGGGTGCAGGTTGAGGTGAGCGGCTCAGGGGTTTCGTTCTTTTCCTGTGGCTGCACAGCGGTTTAAAGGGTGCCAGCCCTGCAGAGCTTGCTGCCTGCTTTGAACTGGTGAGAAGTATTAAATAATCCTGGGCTGGGGTTTGGTTTTTGTTTTTTTTTTTTTCTTTTCTTTCTTTTGGCTTCCCCTGTCAGCCTAGAAAATTTATGCTGCTCTGAAGAAAACATTCCACTCATCTGCAATCTACTACAGCTGCCGTGTGAGTAATAAAGTATGGAAAGGAAGGCAGAAAGGAGAAGAAAGATGGGAGCTGGTGTTTCATATGGAAAGCATCAGCCCAGAAGTGGCTTTGTTTCTGACACGTGGACAGTGGAGAGGCTGCGTTTGCTGCTCAATGGAAAATCTGTGCTGGTTAAAAAAACCCTCCCTCATTAGCGACTAGATTAGGGACTTTGGTGTCTCTTGCTTTTATTATTAAATTTGTCCGCATTTTAAAATAATAGAAGCAAAGGGCACTGGAGTGACGTGATTTGAGAATGCAGATTATAGGACAAAATAGCTTTTTTTCTGTTTCCATCTGACGCTGCTGTCCTAGTTCATTCTGGTGGTGTCACAGCCCTCTCCCCAGCCGTTGATAAGCTGTGCCAGCACCTCAGAGTGTCTGTGAACATCTGAAGGTTCCTGTGCATCAGATTCGTAGCAAGGTGCATGCTCCTTCTGTTTGTTTTTTGGTTTCTGATCTTCCAGGGTAGCGTAAAGTCATGTTTGTAGCCCTTCCTGCACAGTCAAGGAAACCAAGAGCTTGGTTTTGGTCCAAGAAAGGTGGTTCTGATATAACCGGAAGCCTCTGAGAGTTGTGGCTGTGAACCTGTGAGGGCTGCAGTCAAATAGTGAGAGTCAAGAGTATTTCTGTCTGATCAGACAGACCATGCACAGGTGAAGGAAACACACACTGTTTTGGAGGTCTCATCTCCAGTATCTTGGAGGTAGAGACAGACTGCTGTAAGTGGTGATGTGACCCAGTGAAAGACCTTTTGAGGTGCTTCTCTTGGAGGTTTGAGATTTTCAGGGTAAAGGGATGCCGCTTGGGGTAGTTTCCTACTGTCTGTTGCAGGAGAATGGCATAGGTTTCTTCAATCGGCACATCCCTTCACTCTCCTGTGATTTTGAAGTTAAAAGAAAGATTGTAGTGTACAGTGTTTGAAAACAGTAGGGCCTGGTTTAATCTGTGAGGATTTTTCCTAGAGAGAGTGAATCTTTTGGTGTTTGATTGTATAGTTAATGTTAGATGCTTTGCTGTTTCCTCTGCTGATTACAGCATGAAATCTTACAGACACAAGCTGAAGTCTCTTTCTCCAGTGCTACCCTGGATGAAAATGTTTGTTTAAATCAGTGCCTCAGGAGCTGGGGTGATTTTGGGGTTAAAGAACGTAATGTAGGGCTCTTACTCTGCTCAGTTCACATGCCTCCAGGACAGCTTGGTCCCATAGCACCACACTGTACTTCTGGGTTGGTTGCAGAGCTCACGCTCTCTTCTGCTCACTCGAGACAGTTTTGTGTTTTCCGAGAGTGTCTCCTTATTAATCTTTCTTGAATGTTGGCAAATGAGTTTCAGGGTACCCAGTTTAAATACTCTTTACTGAGTGTGCCTACCTTGTCTTGGGTTTTCTGAGCTTTGGTGGTTTATTTTATTTTATGTTTATTTTATGTTTGAGGGAGAACTGAAGAATGCCAGTGCAGAGTTACTTTCTGGTGTGAAGGACCTGGTAAACTGATGACCTCCCAACATAGTTTCTCAGTGCAGAGAAGAATGCCAGTAGGTGCACCAGAGACTGCACTGGGATTTCTTTTGCAGTCAGAAGAAATTGTTACATTTTTTTGAAGAACACATTTGAGGCAGAGCAATGGAATCAAGGCATGGGTTGTGTCTTACAAATACCTCCAGCACATGTGACTTTCTTAAAATGCTGAATACTCATCTTCCAAGTCTTGAGTACCTGTCAAGCTGGACACTTGAGGGGATATCCTAGGTTGAAGACTCCTCCTCACTGGGATAGGCTCACACAGTATTGTCATGCAGGGAGAGCTATACCAGCTGCAGGGCCCGGTAATGCAGTCAGTGTTTTGTTTGAGCAAGCTGCATCTCTGGTCAGATGTTGTTGCGCTGTGGTATAAGATGGGAATTTCTGTCTCCTTTCCATTTCTTTGTTTAAGTAGGAAAGGTCAAGGAAACCTTTGGCATTCAGTCCTGAATGCTTTTTATTTTTGTAAATGGGAAGAATAGTCACATTGGGGATTTCACATCAGTCAGTGAGTCAGATCCTGGGCTGATGCAAACTGATGCAGATCTGCCAAAGTCACAGTGGTGATACATGGATTTACACTGGCCCAATGTCCACGAAGTCATTTGACACCTTGCAGGAGAATGGTCTATACAAATCCCAGGTCTTGTCAGGATGTGGAATGAATATCAGGATGTGGGCAAAAAACAGCACACCCGTTTTAATGATTTGATTAAAACAATATTGCTGCTCTATGGCTTTCATAAATGTATTTCCGCTGGTGTCAGGGGGAGGAGATATTCTCAAGTGCCATAATGAGAGAGTACATTTTTTAAAATGTTGCACAATAGGCCACTAAGTTGTGCTCTAGCTGTATTGGTTTATTTCAGTTTTATAGTGAGTATGGCCTTAGGCATCCTATAAATACCATTTCTCCCCTCACCTTTAGCTAATAAATAATGGAAACTGTACTGGAAAGAAATGTGCTTTCCATGAAAGAGTGGGAGGTCCCGAGCTACCTTCTATAAAACAAAGAATGTAGCATGATTTGTTTTCTTCGATTTTTTTTTTTTTAAATGAAGAAAATGTGAGGGTGGGAAGGAAAGAGAAGATGTTTCTAAGTGCTAAATGTGCTCTCCCCCAATACTGCAAGGTAGGACGATGTCTGGTGTGGGCATTGCTTCTCCCAGGACAGTAATACCCATCTGTGAAATGAAGACAGATGACAGGTTTCTGAACAGTCTCAGTGCAGAGGAAGAAGGAAGGATCCCATTCTGATTTACCCTTGGGCTTTCATATCCAGCAGCGGAAACCAACCTGAAAGGGCGTGTAAATGAGTGTCTAAAGGAGCCCTTTGTGTAAATCAGTGGGCTGTGTTGTCCAGGGGTCAGACTAAATTATCAGAATGGCCTTTTTTGACCTTAAAATCCGCTTCTGTAAGTCTCTTCTCTTCAAAACTATTTTGCCCTGTTTTAATGCTGTCAAAAGCTGTAGTGTAAATGTGAGTCATGAAGGGTCCCTGCATGTGCACATACAGGTGGCCAGACATATTTGATTTCAAGGATCCACCACACGTGTATCAGGTTGAAAATGTGTCTGTCTCAGAGGACAGACCAGGTTTATGGAGGTGGGGGCTTCTTCCTGTGCTGACTAGAATCAAAAGTGAGCCCGTGTCGTGTCATGTCGTGTCATGTCACAGAGAGGGTGTGTGGCCACATTCCGACTGCAGCTTGGTCTCTAAGGTTAGAGGTGGGTCACGGAAGACCTTATGTTCAGCAAAGGGGGTCTTGCTGGCTAATTTTGAAGGCAAATAAGGTTCAAGAGCAGGGTGCACAAGATGAAAATGCATTTTCAGTCACTGCCTTCATCCAACAACAATAAACTGTGCATTTAAGCAGATCTGGTCCAGCAACAAATAAGCTTGGTAGTCAGTCCTGTTAGATCATGGAATTCTGCCCAGGTGCTACTTCTTATTGCACGCCTCAAGTAGTGCTTTCCAGTCTTATTTGAAATCTACCTAGAGTGAGGCCCTGATTTCCTTGGAAGTAAGTGCTAAAACCTAATTTAGGGGAAGAATGTCTAACAGCCTGTTCTCTCTCCCACCTGGGTCTAATTCCTCCCCGTCCCATGTTCTCTCTCTTCTTCATGGACAAGTCCATTGCTTTGTTTGAGTTCACCTGTTCACAGCTGCATAGTCAGTGACACTTTTCCCATCTTTATATTAATCCTTTCAAGGATTTTTATCTGAATGTGAAATGAGACCCTTGCTCATTGACTCGAGATTATAACACTGACTGTGGAACAGGCATGATAAATGGTAATAAATGTACATGTCCCTTTCAATTTTGTCATACTTTCCATCTCTGTGTTCCTTCCCATTTTTCTGTGTATCAGATGCTAAGAATGTTATATTGGTCCTCTCTGTCTCTTATCTGTTCTAGGTCTCTTTCCAGTCTTACTGGATCTCTGCTTTGTATTGAGTGTGCATGGTGTGTGGCTGTTGCTTCCATAAATGCATTAATTTGTCTTTTCCCAAACTCAGTCTAAAGGATTTATTTCCTGCCCCTGTGTGGGTTTCTTTATATACTGCCTCTCTCTGCTGCCATCACAGAAAATTTCATTCTTCAGCCTTTTTCCCTGCTTATCTTCAGAATGAAAGCTTTTTATCAGTTTCCTTAGTTTTCTGATTTGTTTTTATTAAGCATGTTTTTCTAGTGAGGACTGCGATCCATCAAAGTAAATGGGAACAAAAAAGTTATGCCAAATTTCTGTTTGTTTGTTTAATGAAACAGATCAGACTTTAAACAGGATAAAGTCAAATAGGTGCTGATGACTTGACTTGATGGTAGCTGCTTCTAAGTGCTGGCTGTTGACAGTGAGTCATGGAAGATCTCAGCATTTTGAAGAGCCTAAAAATACAACTGTGGGGTTGAAAATCACATGGCAGGCTTACTGGGAGTTGCTGCCCTTTGCTTGGGAAATACCATCTATAGGCTGGTTAGTTTGTTAGTTGAAAACCACTATTTTTGTGGTTGAGTATGAGATGGGTGTTTAACCTGTATGATGCTTAAAGGGTAAAGGCTTGATGGATTTCGGTGCTCACCCAGCATATCTCCCCTTCCCTTCAGCAAAAGGAGCTGCTCTGATGCATACAGGGAGCATGCCTGCCCAAAACACAGTAGGGTCAGCAGCAGTGTCCTACCACTGACCTTCTGGAGGGTCCCCTACTCTGCTACCACCCACTGGGGTGGGTGGCTATGGTGGCTTCGGGCAGGGTGGTTCCCTGCTACCCTGGCCCCACTGCCTTGAAGGAGAATTTGCCTAATTCATTAGCTTAAGGCAGAGGAGCTTGCCTGAGCCATGGGGGAGCATTAGCCACTTTGGACTGCAAGGCACTCTTTAGGTGGCCTGGTATGTGACCCTGGGCTCTGGACCTTCCTGCTGTGTCCGTCTGCTGTGCTGCTTTTAACCGTCTCCACACCTTTGAGTCAACTTGGGCTGCTCGCGTGGCGAAGAAATACTTTTCTGGTGTTTCAGAAGATGGGTGATTCTCTTTCCTTCCTGTGCAGGAGGAGAGCTGCTCACCCCATACAGGTTCTGCTGGGCTTATAACAAACAGTGGGGCCTTGCCAGGTAGCAATGAGGTGCACGGCTGGCTGTGGCCAGTGGGGCTGTGCTGGGTTTTGCTTGGTTCTGCCTCTGTGGAAGCTTCTGACAGGAACTGTCGTCTTTCTCTCTTTTTCTCAGTATGCTGTTAGGCTGTGGGTATCCCTTAGGGGGTTTTGTGTGGAGCTCAAGGACTGCGAAGAAACAGGTCTTAAACCACATGCTATTGCTAATGGTCCTGGAGACCGGCATCTAAAAAGCCAAACATTTTAACAGAAATTAAGGAGTGAAAACAAAGAAGGGAGTTGCTACAATAAGGCACCACGTGGCACCATCCTTATGACTTGATGGTGTGATTGCACTGATCTATATCCAGGGTGTTCTTCCATCTAATGACTTCCTGGAAGAGTTCAAAACGGAGGGGTATGCAGAAAATCCACTCTCCATCCTGTACAAAAGTAGAAGTTCAGAAATAAAATAAACAAGAAAATTGTGGGAAAGCAGTGCTGTCTTTTCCTACCTCTATTTCAGTACCAGGGACTGTGCCACCCAATTTATGCATTCTGGAGCAGCAAAAATCCTTAGCAGTACCCCGTTAAATCAGAGGACCTGATACCTACAGCCCTGGAGACATAACTTGCAAGTTGCATTTTTGCAGCTCAGATTTTTCAAGAGCAATGACAAAGCGGTTTCAGTAGAGAAAAATTTCCTCTATCTTTCATCCAAGACCCAGAAGTTTAGAGCATTCAAATGTCTGTTTGATTTGATGGTTGGGCTTTGAACAGATAAGATACTTCACAGCCATTGCCCTTAGAGAGCAGGGAAGTGGTAGCATGCCCATTTTACAGGTTGGGAAACTGGGACACCCAGGCGCTCAGTTGTTGGAGAGAGGAAGTGAAGAGCAGAGCTTGAAAAGGATACCAGCTCCCTGATCTCCATTTTAATTAAATTCTTTCTGCAATTGTCTTCCCTGGCAGTTTAACTTGTGGAATGTGGTCTAGCAGAGGAATTTTTGGCTGCAAATTTGACAGGAATACTTTTCTGGGCCAGATCCTTGCTTAGTGTAAATTAAGATGACTCCACTAGCTACAATTACAGCGCTAGTGATTTACTCCTCCCTGTGAGAGTCTGGCCCTGGTTTACAGACAGTGGGCAGTGTCATATAATTTGTTCTTTTTAATTTTAGTCTGTCTAGACACTTCTGCAGCACCCCTTTCCAGGAGGACTTTGTGCCAGCAGCTCTGGAGCAGCACCACACTTCTCTGGTGTGAAACACTTAGGAGACACAGTGTGGAGGTGGCCTGGTGTGCCTCACATTCAGCATTTCACCTCCCTGGTGACAGATTTGGCTTTCATAGTCGTGATATTTTTTGGTGGAGAGGTGGCAGAGGGAATTCATGGCAGGATTTCTTTCCTATTGAGGGAGAGAGTCTGTCATTTTCCTTGTTTTTGACAATGTGTTGTTCCAGCTGAGTGCTGGAGAAAGATGGCTGGTGCCGATGCAGGATTTCTCTGGTAGTTTTTGTTTCCAGCAACGGATGACACGCCTCTCTCTGTGGGTAAGAAGGTCTTTCTCCTGGTTTTGAAGGCCAGTTGCTGGTGTTGTGTTTATTATTACAGTCAATCTTTCCTCCCATGGCATCAGTATTTACCACTTAGCCTTTAGCTTGTCTGCTATGTTTTCTAAGTCACCTGGCATAGGAGTCATACCTCTCTAGCCTTTTTCAAACTCATAATGAGGCACATACAGGACCTGGTTTTTACAAAATCCTCAGATTTGCTGGCTGTGGTCAAGCAGGTGGTTAGCTACAAGTGTTTTTCTTCCTCTTCCATTCTCTTGCCAATTCCTGAGTTACTCACCAGGATTGTCTGTAACTGGCTGGGGCTCAGGAGCAGCAGTGATATATGCCCTTTTACTACCATCACTTCTGCTTGGACCTGAATGCGCTTAATTCAACCTCTAGTCCTCCTAATAATTTTACAAAATTTGCTGATGATGAAGTCCTGCCTTGTGTTGTTAACCACCTACATTAATGTGTCTGTACCCAGCCCTCAAAAGGTAGGGTCTTCATGGCTGCAGAAAAAAGCCTGGAGATAGGGATCCTAACGTCATTAAAACAAAATTTCTTTTTGAGAAAACCATAAAGCACACACTATTTCTGGGATTCCACCTGAGCTTGATCAATACTAATGAAGCAGAGCTCTCCCAAAAAAGCAGCTTGCATGAAATGCGTAAGAGATTCTTTGTGCAATCTTAATGATTTTGAGAGAGACGTTTCCCTTGTGAATTGCTGGAGGAGTTTGCACCCCTTCCCCCACACTCAGCAGAGGCAAGAACATATGACTATCCTCATGTAAGGTAGCGCAGTGTTAATAATGCTGCTGTATTGATCAAATTGGTCTGCTTTGTCACCAGGGACATCTGGGAAGATTTATTCTGACTCCTAAGGCTGTGCCTCCTAAAGTGCATTTTCCAGTTCTTTCAGTGGGCGAAGGGTGTGTCTTAGCCTGCAGGAGCGATGCTTTCAAAAGATTTCATGGTGTCCCAACCATCCGCTGCCTCTGTCATTTCAGCTCTCGGGGCTCTCACCTCACTCTCACTCAGAGCTGGACGTGTCTCAAGTTCAAAAATGTGTTGCAGTGAGGTCCAGTTGTTTGCCCTTGGAGAGTGCCTGGAGGAGCAGCCGCTGGCTGCTGGAATGTGGGTAAACACAGGGTGACGGGAACAGGAGAGGCTTCCTCTTTGCTTAGAAAGTGAGCAAAACATCGGTAAGAAAGCAACGTAGAAGGAAAAACATGTGCAGGGTGGTTTTGTTCTCCCCCCCTGCTCCCCCCGCCCAGGCTGATATTCATGACCTTGCTAAAAAGATCAGTCTGCTTCAGAGGGTGCACGTGGTCATTTTTAAGTGTACAGAGAAACCGAAGGCGGCTTTTATTTTGCCATCTGATGAGTTGCCAATTGCAGGTTTTACTTACAGAGCACTCTGAGTAGTCTGAGGAGAACGTGATCACCTTGATATTATATTTATGAGTAAAAATGGTATGAGGCAAAGAAAAGCTATTAGCTCGCATGTAAAGAAGATTTTAATGCAGTTTTTGCTTCCAGGAATCCACTGTTACTCGTGGTGAGGCAGGGACACATTAGCAGGGTTGACAGAAGGACTGAAATGCCTAGGGTCACTCAGGGGCTCATAGGGGCAATTTGACATCATGCTTCTTTGACAGGTGTCATGATCTTGCTGCTGGGTACTGAGAGGACATCTGCAGAGCTGGGAAGGGGTAGAGACATTTGAAATGGAGGAAAACCCCCAAACCTTGCTCTGGTGATGGTGGGAGCATCCCTGGGGTGCCCTTAACAGAGCCCATGTGTTCAGAAGTGCTGCATTGTCTTCTGCAGGGGCTCAGTCTGGCAACTGAGTCACAAGTCATGCCTGGAAAATGGTGTCCTGAACATGTAGGCTGCCAATGGTGCTGGCTATAGCTAAAGCAGCAGCACGCTTTGAGTGCATTTCTCTCCCTTTCTGAGTCCCAGTTTGTGGACTGCTGGGAATGAAGCAGCCCTGGCCACCACAAGGCATTTTGGCTTTCGCTTCAGCTGTGATATCATGCAACCGTTTGTGAAGCACAACTGCTTGGGAAACACAACCACTTGGGAGGCGGAGCCGGCTGGAGGCAAAGCAGCAAAGTGCTCCCAGGAATGTTCCCTGCGGAGCAGAGACTCAGCCTGTGGTCTCTTGTGTGGCTCCTCCTCTCCCAGCATAAAGGTTACCTTTGTATGTTTATAACCAAAATAAAATTGCAGCTCCTGAAAGCTATAATTTGTACTTGGGGGAACATAATGTTTGTGTTTAGCCGTTGCAGAGATTGTACCAAAGTACAGTGACAGAGGTCTGGAAGTGTTTGGGATGATGATAACTGGCAACACACTCTGCCTTTTGGGGCTACTGAAAACAGCTTTAGTTAAGCAATATCAATGATAAACAAAATGCCAGGGAGGACTGGCTGTCCTGTCAGAAGGAGGACCCCTCTCCTGCAGCGGGAGAGGCTGTCCTTTCTCAGTTCCTGCTCTCCCCCTTCCCACAAACTGAGCCAGGAGAACCTGGCTGCGGTCTTCCAAGCCGTGACATTGGAGACTTCCATCCCATCTCAGAAAAGACAATAGAGGGAAGAAGTGGTATATAGCCAACCCACAAAGGCAAACTTATCTTGGGAGATGCTATAAAGGCTTAAATAGATGTGGAAAAGGGAAATTGGGGAAAATGGGGCACTTAAGGTAAACTAACTACATTTTTTAAATGTCTGATTTGGAAATATGCCATATAACATGTCCACTGTTGGTTATAATGATGACTACAATATGTTTCCTCTTTTCCTTGTTGGCAAGTGGGGTTTTGATTCCTGTCTGGAGAGTGGTGAGGGACCACAGTTCCCTGCAGTGCACATCTAGTAGTGAGCTGGAGCTGTCTATGGCAGTTCAATAGCTAAGGCTGCAGTGCTGTGAATGTGACATCTTCCATTTCCTGGTGTCATCATTCGGGTCTTTTCATCTCAGGAAAAGATGCATTGTTGAGTTTCATTTGATTTACTCAAAAAGGATACTTAGGGATGGGGCCGGAAAGCTGAAGGCCTCACAGAGAACCTCTCAGCAACACGGGTGCAGGCAGATGGGATGCTAAAAGCCTTGCCAGCAGAGAGATGCCTTCATCTGGTATCATCTCCACAAGCTGGTGCTGAGTGTTGTGTTCGGTGATGTACCTCCCAATTAATTTTAGGGGGAAAGGTGCCAACATGAACTTGAGACAGGGTCTGGCAGTTTTGCACAGTATTCTCCATTGTGTTTCCAGGGATATTTTGCCAGGAGTAAAGGTTTAAGGGAGAGCGTGAAAAGGGACAGTGACTCACCTTGACTGTGAGGCTCCTGCCCGGGTAAAGAGTGTTGCTGAGGAAATGCAGCCTGAAGAAACAAGGGATGGAGAGGGTTCTTGTAGGGAAGAGAAGCTGAAAAGAAGAGTCTGTTTGAGGCCCTGGAGCCAGACAGACTTCTGAGCAGGGCTCAAACAGGTCCTATCCCATGGTCCACCTTCAGGAAGAGTAGATCATCTCCTGACCTTTGTTTGTCCTGATGCTTCATGACAGTACCCAGCCTCTTCACCAGTCTGCTTAGAGTAACAGAGTACTGCTCTTTGGGCCTTTCTGCATTGTAGTCTCTGCAGACTTGTGAGTCTGCAGTACCCATGCAGGGCATTTCTATGAAGACGTGTCATGATGGCTTATCATGTCATTAGCTACTCTAACAAAAGAGAGTCTTGTGCACAGGAACATCTTGAATTAACCATGGTGGCTGCTTGGATGCTGGGAAGTCACTGTATCTTCCAGGAATACCAAAACATCGCATTCCTTCTAGGCTATTTTCTGGCTGCTCTGCTATTAATAACTTTGTCCTGAAGTAGCACTTTCATATTGCAGCATATTAAAATCCATAACAACTGGGTGGGTGTCCACAGTCAACAGACTGAAGAAAGCAAGCCAGCATGAGAGCTGTGGTTGTGTAAATTGGCTCATGGAGGTGTGCTGACTCTGAGCAGCAGGTGATCTGACCTGCCAAGCTTTCTCAAGTCAATCAGTGGCAGGGCTCTTAATGGGATCTCTCAGTTTCCCATGCCATTCTGCAGCTGGTGGCCATACAGCCCCCTAGAAACCGCGCTGACACGAGACTGATTTTGTGGTTCTTTCATGAGGAGTGAGCAGTGTCTTGGACAGGTCTGACAGCGCACCTTGGGGTACTAATGATATCCACAAAAGGGCCTGCCAGATCTCCCTTTTGTTTGATCTAATGCGTTTTGGGGATGCAGGTCTCCTCAGGTGCCTGGGGGCAGCTGCCTGGGTCGCTGCTGAACAGCTGGGCCAATACCGGGCCAATGCTTTATGAATGTCCTCTAGCAAATTGCTTTTAAAGAAGACCATGCTGCGCTTATCAGAGTGCAGCCCAGGTGCTCTGCCTGTGAGGTTTGAGGCTGATCAAAATCCCTGGTGGGCAGAATTTTGGAACAAGTGCCTTGGCAGAGCAGTGTAGAAAAGCAATGGAAAAACACCCTTGGCAGTAAGGGAGCATCCTTTGGAGGGCATCTGGCTTTTGAGTAAGAGACAAGTTTACCTGCAGTGGGATGTTCAAGCGTGATGGTTGTTTCTGGGCATAAATGGTGAAAACTTTGGCCTAGAAGTGGCAGAAACCAGTTTGTGAATACCTCCATATAGACTGCCCAAATTAAACAAACAAACAAAAAACCACCAAAACCCAAAGAATATTGAAAAAAAGGAAACAAATCCAAGTATCAGGATGTCTGAAGATTATGTTGTTTTTAAATTCTTCCTATTTTTCCATTTGGGTCATATTGTTCCTAATATAACAGACAGGATTTATAATACACAATAACCATCTCCTGCCGTCAAAGAACATGTCAAATTCTACTTCACGTAAGCCACAGAGTTAAATGGTGCTAATCAAGAGCAGAATTTCATGGAGTTTGTGTGTTGGCAAGGTCCTCAGCTGATGTAAACAGGAACCATGAAATCAGGGCTGCTCTCTGCTGATTTACCCCAGCTGAGAATCCGGTTGTGCTTCCCATGGCTTTGTTTCTAGTCTGAGGGTTTTTTTCTCAGTACGACGGTGAAACTCAAGTCTGTTGTCTTCTCTTTTCCTTGCCCAGACTGGTATATTTATCATCATGGCACATGCATCTTCTTGCTCATGTAAGATAACAAATTGCCTAAATGATTAAAAAAAAAACAATCGAAGAAAAAACCAGCAAATGGCGTTTTATAAATGTGCTTGAACAATTGCTGTGCTCACATTAAAGTTTAAACTTCAGCCAAACAGCCCACTGCTCCCTGCGTGGCTGGAGGCAAGCTTTGGTCCTATATGTTTATTATCATTTAGAAATGGTATAAATGCTCTTTTATTCTTTTTTGTTCTGACCTTATTCTACAACACATTCCCCTCCTTCCTCCTGCTTCCTGTTTCCCAGACAGGTCCCCACCTCTTCCTCCCCACAGCCAAAAATAATACAAAAGGGAACATACAAATGGTTTTTTGAGCCATGAGATGTGATAATGAATGGGCATCATGTACAGGGTAGATAGAGTGGTCCCACTGCAAAATGTTGAACTTGCAAAGTCTATGTGAGGAAGTACATGTTTTTGGGTTAGGAATTCAGTGTATGCATCCTCTTGTTTAATAAGTTTTTGGGTCAGAGCGGAAGAGATGACTCGCAACCCAGGACTCTTATGAAATGTAGCATATATTGAGTGTATCGATCACATCTCTTCTCCAGGTGTGATTTAATAAGCTAATAGTGAAGAATTGTGCTTCTGAATATGGTGTTGCCTGCGAGTGTGAGAACACAACTGGTGTATACGTCTGTGTCAGCTGCTGAGGAGGAAATGTTAAGCTATTTCTGGATGTTAGTGAAATATCTCTGAAGAGTACATTTTTTCATTCATGATCCTATCCAGAGTAATTACAAGGAATCCAATTCTGCTGTGTAACCCCACTGCAATACTTCGTAAGGATGAATCTTAATTGAGGATCGAGACCTAAAATATTGCTCTGCTTTGTACGTTCCACAGCCGTCAGCATTTGCTCTTGCATATCCATTTCCTGTGAGAAGTTTACCACACTCTGGGGCATGCTTTGAACCTGATCCTTTGATTTCAGCGGGAGCTGGGGCTGGCAATTCAAGGAGCTAATTGTGCCTTTTTGCTATTTATAATACTAAATTAAAGCTGCTTCCAAACTGGACGGCAACAGGTTAAATACACACTTGATGAAGTTTGGAGAAAAGTTTGCAGTGAGAGCTACTAGCCAGCTCCCTCAAAGCCATCCAACCTAGTTATATAAATAATGCTCTCTTCAGAAAGATTTTGAAACGCACTTATGTTGTATATTTCAAATCGCCATATTATAGCTCTTTGCTGTCTGGATTGCGTGGCAGCGTAAAGGGCACACGCTGGTGTACCAGCACACCATGGGTTTTATAATATTTTGATACTAGGACAATGGTGCTTTTGAATTCTTGATTTGGCTATCCTTAATCCTTTGCTGACACTGATGCTATTTTTTGTTGTTGTGACTGGTTGCAGATATTTTTTGTGTCTTTTAAACAGTCAAAAAACCACAAAAGGCCTCCAAAGCCCTGGTTCAGTGTTTGCAGATTTCTTTCATCCTTTTTTTTTTTTTTTCTTTTTATCTAGTTGCCTATCAAATTCAGCAACGCTTAGCTGCAGTCCTTTGTTAAATATCTCACAACCAGTGCACTGAAATTATCTATGCTTAGAGCACAAGTACATGGATTTTTAGTGAACAATTTTGTCTTGTCCGTTTAAAAGAATATTTGTTAGATAAGATATATTTCATTGTCACTAGGTTTGGAAACAAATCTTCATTTTGACTCCATGGTTAGAGTTATAGGTTCAGACTTTTTTTCTGTTTGCATCGTTTGTTTCACCACCCGTTTCTGCTGGTGAAAATTGCTCATTTATGGCAAAAATGGTTTTGATCCTTTGAGCTTTAGAGGCTGATCAAAGTCTTTGATAACCCTGGTTACATCATGCCCAGGAAAGTGGCTTGTGATTCTGTCCTTAAGTAAGTCTGTAGAACTTTTTATGTTAAAATGCATCTTTGCTGGATGTGGTAGAAGCTACTGATTTCAACATCTTTTACATTCTGAAGAAAAATGCTGTGTAGAACATCCAGGGAGAAAGCCGTCTGGGTCGTGGTGGGAGAATTTTTGTTGCAAGTGATGTGCATGAATAACAGTGGATGGGGTGGTTTGACTAAATACTAAGGTTTGTTCTTTGGGCTGAGATCAAGGGGGAAAATGGGCACGGGCCATGGTTATACTGAAGAAATTTGCAAACAGAGGCTCGAGTCCCATGTAGCTTAGTTAAGAGTTAATAGACTCACCCATTGTGGACTCTGGTGGCTGGTGAAACCCATTCAACCGATGTTAGAGTGGACTAGCCTGACGGCTCAGGCTTATAGTGAAGTTACCACAGGAAAACAAGTCTTTGCCTATCAAACTATCTTTGCTGACTATGTGTCTGCTTGCTTTTTGCTCTTGGCGAAAGCCTGTTTGTTGAGTGTACAGTTAATTTGATTTGCTTCATCTCCACAAGGGATTAAGAACATGCATGTAGATATTTACCATGAGTTAACTATCATTGTCTTGTTGTTATACCTGAAAAGTGGTTGTAGCTGCCTTTTTTTCCAATGTACTTTATAACACATGGGCAAGATGTGCTGGCACATATATTGCATGCATTTTGAAATAGGGTAGAAAGGAGGATTCTCAGTACTACCCAACTGTCAGCCTCACCTCTGTGCCTGGGGAGATCATGGAACAGATCCTCCTAGAAACTATGGTAAGGCACATGGGGGACAGGGAGGTTATTTGAGACAGCCAGCATGGCTTCATCAGCAGCAAGTCCTGCCTTACCCAACTGTCTGGGTTTGAGCAACACAGGATTAATTTCAGGAATTTTACTTTTCAGTAAGGGAAAACTGCATTTCTAGAAGACTCTAGTGTCTGAATTTGTGAAAATATTTACTTTATAGCCAGCTATGGTATGCAGGTTTCAAGGTCTCAGTGTTTTCAAGCTAGCCAGGTGCAGGGATGAGAAGTGAGATCCAGGCACTTGACCCAAGATGGCCAACAGGATTATTTCATATCGTGAATGTCACTTTCAATATAAATAACAAAGTTTGCTGAGGAGTTTTTCTTTTCTGTGGTGGCTGTGGACCTGAGAACCTCTTGCCCTGGTGTTAAAATCCTGAGCCCTTCCCTTCCCCTGAAGCTGTAGCACTCGCAGTGTCTGACATTTGCTGTTCACTACTGGGAGTGCACAGCTTCCTGCTGATACAATTGGCTGAGTATAATTCTCATATATCTTGTATTGGTATTGGGATCACTATTGGTTCTTTAGTGTTATTAATGTTAATTATTTAGTATTGTTGTATTAAATCTCTTTATATTTCAACCCTCGGGTTTCCTTGTTTTTCCAATTCCCCTTCCCGGGTGAGAAGGGGTCATTGGATGATAGAATAATTGTCTAAAGGACAGTAAATTGTTGTGGGTTCTTCAAACCGTAACACCAACCTAGTGGCCTTCTATGATGGAGTGACTACATCAGTGGGCAAGGGAAGACCTACAGATGTCATCTATCTGGACTTCTCTAAGGCCTTTGACACAGTACCCCACAACATCCCGCTCTAAATTGGAGAGATATGGATTTGATGGGTGGACTGTTAAGAGGATGAGGAATTGGTTGATGGTTGCATCCAGAGGGTAGTGGTCAATGGCTCAATGTCCAGATGGAGACTGGTGACAAGGGGTCCTTACGGGGACCGTGTCTTCGTCTATGACATAAACAGTGGGATAAAGTGCACCCACAGCAAGTCAGTGGATGGCACCAAGCTGACTGATGCAGTTGACATGCCTGAGGGATGGGATGCTATCCAGAGGGACCTGGACAGGCTCAAGAAGGTCCCTATCAACCTCATGAGGTTCAACAGGGCCAAGTGCAGGGTCCTGCACCTGGGTCGGAGCAACCCCCCAGTATAAATACAGGCTGGGGGATGAAGGGATTGAGAGCAGCTGTGCTGAGAAGGACTTGGGGGTACTGGTGGGTGAAAAACTGGGCATGCATTGACAATGTGTGCTCGTAGCCAAGAATGCCAGCCGTATCCTGGGCTGCATCAAAAGAAGTGTGGCCAAGAGGTTGAAGGAGGTGATTCTGCCCCTCTACTCTGCCCTTGTGAGACACCACCAGGAGTACTGTGTCCGGCTCTGGAGCCCTCAACACAGGAAAGACCTGGACCTGTTGGAATGGGTCTGGAGGAGAGCAACAAAAATGGTCCGAGGGATGGAACACCTCTCCCATGAAGACATGTAGAGAAAGATGGGGTTATTCAGCTTGCAGAAGAAGAGGCTCTGATGAGACCATATTGTGGCCTTTCAGTACTTTTTAGTAGGGACTGTTGCAACAGAAGAAGGGGTAATGTTTTTAAACTAAAAGAGTGAATATCTACATTAAATATAAGGAAGAATTTTTTTACAGTGAAGGTGGTGAAACAGTGGCACAGGTTTCCCAGGGAGGTGGTAGATGCCTCATCCATCATTCAGGGTCAGGTTGCACAGGCGTCTGAGCAACTTGATCTAATTGAAGATGTCCTTGCTCATTGCAGGGGGTTTGGACTAGACAACCTTTGAAGGTCCCTTCCAACCCATACTATTCTATGATTCTATGACTAGGAGTTTTATCTTAAACACTTTGCAATAGACATGAATTGCAATTGCGTGAAACTTTTTCTTACTTTTCATTCATTTCAGGCTGTGGTTTTCCCATTTTCCCAAGTCTGTTTTGCAAAACTACTTACTTTAAATTCTGTTTATTTTATGCTGCCCCAAATGTTAAGCTTCTGATGTGCTGCAGCTTTTTGACAACTAGCAACTGCCCAGTAGAGGTTGCCAAGAGAAAAAGCTGGAGGTTTTGGCAGCTGGGTGGGAACAGATGACAATCTTGGAATAGACAGGCAAGAGTATTGGGTTTTGTTGTCGTTCAGGAAGTAATGAAGGCTTTTGGCAGTGGGAAGAAGATGCATCTTTCAAACCTTGTTTTAGTGTTAAGGACAAAATTAACATGGCATTTCCGGGAAGGCAGGTGAGTTTTGAATCTCTTATTCCTCTTAACTTCAGGGCTGCCCCATAACATCCAATTCAGTATCTGCCTCTGGCATCGGCCGCACAAGTGCCATTGTAGCTCAAAGCTTTTGCTGTTCTGATGAAGAGTGAAATACTGACACCAGGCACTGGACCTGGACCTGCTGTTTTTTCTGAGCTTGAGTGAACTGCAGCGGCACTGACCTTAGAAATATTGTTTTGGATTGCCTTCAGGTTGAGGGTGCTTTCTGTTCCTTTGCAGTTTTGAGACTTTCACAATTATTTAAAGTTAGAGATGAGGACCCTTTTTTATGTGCTAGTGGAAAGCAGTGGGGTCATGATGGAGGTTGGGATTTGACCTTGACTACTGCATATATAATTCTGCCATGCTCATTATGCTGCAAAAAAAATCCTTTCAAGTATTGTAAACAGAACTAGTAGATCTAGGTGCTTGTCAACCACATTTGACATTTTCATTCTCTGTCACAGTCTGATCTAAGTATCCAACTTCTTAATTAGGTTTTGGATAACTTCCAAGATCAGTGCTTGATGTCCAATTATATCTTGCAGTAAAATGGTACTTAGAAGTAACTAGCATTTCCAGATAAGAACTTCCCATGATATGCTAGAAAAATTCAAAATCAAGATGTTATTAAATACTTCAGCATCAGTAATACAAAGGAACTCATTGTATATGTTGGTAAGGTGTCTTCCCAGACTTCTTGTGCTCAAATCATTATAAGTGTTTGGGCTTTGTTTTATCCCTGACAGAACTTTACTGTTGCCTCATTGTCCTGTCTTTAGCTGTGCAAAATGCCCACAAGTTTAAGTACTGTAAAGACTTCACAGCATAGGCAGATGCTTCTGAAGTGTCCTGGGATTTTTTCAAGAGCCTCTATGTGTGGGTCAAATTCTGATAAAGAATACGGCTGCCAATTGAAACCAGTTGTTTGCAATTCATTGGAGCAAGTTTAGATTTATACCCTGGGAACTGAGAGTTCATTTTGGGTCATGAGTTGGAATTGGTTTTCCAGAGCTGTCTGGGCCTGTAACCAGATACCAAATTTATGTCCCTGCAGAGACTCCTGGCCAGTGGGCACATCTTTCTCCCAGTATTCTTTAAAGAGGACACAGAGACAATGGGTATCCAGGTTGCCTTAAGGCTAAGCACATTGATGAAGGTGAGGGTTCCAGCTAGAGCCTTCCTGCTGATTGCTCTTGGGGAGAGTGATGAAGTCAAACATCAGCATCATGATTGGTGACTCTAGTTCCTTCATATTTGGATTTTTAATGTTCTGCATTGCACTTTAACCTGGACAGCTGACAAGCACCTTGAAACTTAGGCTGTCTGAGCCATACCAAGTATCTGCAAGTCTGGGAGCGACTGAAAAACCTGGGGTTTATCTTCTTGTTGTTGCAGTTAGTAGGAAAAGTGTCTTGATTTCTGCTGGCTGTAGAATTAGGTGAGTGTCAAGCTCTGCTGAAAGTGGTACACACATATCACACCTCTACTATTGGAGGCATGTGTTGGGTTTCTCTTGCATTGTATCTCATAGTGATGAGCATACACAACATGTTCGGTAAATAATCTTTAGTAGAATACCAGCTTTAGGTGAGCTCCAGACGTAGATTAGAGGTTATACCTTTCTGAATTGATGGACATACTGAACACTGAATTTCCCTGGATCAGTGCTACTACAAATTCTGAAAGAACTAACAAGAAGCAGGTTCTTACCAGGCATAGGACAGCATAACAGTGGCTGTCTTGTATGGCCTGAAGGATCTGCATGTGGAAGTGTCATGGTGTGCAGTTTATGTGTATTTGCTGCTCTAGGTTGGGGCCATAATATAATGTGGGGAGTGAAGACGTGTTATGAGTTACTGGTGTGTGGCAGGAAACAGCATTTCTTGCAGGTGCTGGAAATGTGCCTCAGTTGGGAAAGTGAGCCTTTTTGCAGTTGTATTCAAAAACTGAAAAATCAGACTGAGGCCTTGTTAGGATTGTCTGCATGCCAGGCTGTCATCCTGTTCTAGCTGGCTTTCTGTGAGTACATGGGGTCTTGCAGAGTCACATCCTATTATTTGTTAGCCATGAATCATCATTTGTTTTAACTGGCTATTCTGAGGAGCAAGGTGCAAGGAGAATGACTCTTGTTCATCAGGGCAGGTGGGTTGAAGTAGTGGGTCAGTTTTTATCCCTAGCCCGCAAAACTGGCTTGACAGCAAACATCAATCTTAGGGGTCTTCTTGTGTTCCTGAAGGAAGCCATCTTCCTCTTCCCATTGCAATTTTTGAAATCTTCATTGCTGTAAATCCTAGAGGCACTGGGTAAGAAAGTTCAATGCCCACCAAGCTGCCTGCAATACAGCAACCTAAGGGTAGTCAGACTTTGTCGCATGTGACGTCTATTCCATCCATTACATAAAGCTCCTCCTCTCTTGCATAAGTGGCTAAGGAGAAGCTGGACATCCAAGAGAACTATGCCAAGAGCACAACAAGAGCAGCTCACTCCTGTCTTAGGTATCCTTGGACCATTTTCCTAGCAGGCTGGTAGTGGAAGTAGGAGATCCACAGGGATTCACCATCATCTGAATCCAGCAGTTTGGGCTGATATTTCTGTGGATAGTGGTCAATATCCTGCTGCTCCCGCATAAAGTTGGCAGGTTTTGATGCGTTCGCTGGCAAATGACTTTGTGGGATGGAGACCAAAGAACTCTGCTGCCCTTTCTGATGGTCCACTGTGCTGAGTGGGGACCTTGCTGGTCTCAGCCTGATTGGTTTCTCCAGGTCAGAGCTCAAGATGAGGATGTGGGCTTAGTTGGCCTAGAGATTGTCTGGAAGAAAGCAGGCTGGTTTCAGACCCTGCCTCACCACTCCCTGGGTAATTTGGACGAGGAGGAAGGAAGGTCACATAAGGTACTTGGCAGAAGCTGGGAAGTACATATGGGGGAAGATGCTTTGTTTCTGTCAGCAATTGCCTGCTCTGGCAAATGCAGCAGCAGGTAGGGCCCTGACAGGGGGTAAAGGAAGGGCTGCGACTGTAAGCCCTTGACAGGCTTTGTCTGCCATGCAGATTAGGGTGGAGGGCTTTTTTGGCTCAGTGTTGCTAGGCTCTTCCCCCCTATTGACTTGGTGGAGAGGCTGAGGGGGGCAGGAGGGAGGGACCACGTTATATTGTTTCTTTGGGTTGTTTTTTTTCCCCCTTCTATGGGGAGATGGGCTTGATCCACTGGTTTTGGATTTCAGAGGCAGAAGGCAAGACATGACCAGCTGGTGTCTTGAAATGGCACAGGTGCAATGGCTGCGGGAGGGGGGAGCCAGGAATAATTACAGGTTTCCGAAGCATCAGGCTTTGCCTGAAAAGGCCTCATCGAGAAACTGCTCTTTATGGAAAATTAATGGTGAAGCTGGAAAAAACTGTCAGGCCCACTATTGTTGTCATGGGGTAGTGATGCCTTAAAGGAACAGCACCTCCCGCTTGCCTCCCCTCCACAGGCAGCCCGGAGCCAGCGCACAGCTTTCTGATCCCACAGCAATTGAAATTTCATGTCACTGTCATCAGATTCAATGGCCCTGAGTCCCTGTCTCTTTTGTTTTTAGTTTTTTTTTTTTTTTTCCTTTTCCATCCCTAATTTGTGATTATGCGTGCTCTTTCCCTTGGAAGCCTTTTATTTATTCAGTCTCTAAACCTGTTTCTGCCCCACTGGGCAAAGGCTTAGTGGGCCAGAAAGCCCAAATTACACAATATGTGGAATTCAAAAGCATCGCCTTTTCTGGTGAGGAGGGTTATTCCTGACAGATAGTGGAGCACATGTGGAGCCCCCAAAACCTGTTAGGATTCATCTGAGGAGAGACCAGATCGTCAGCTAAACCCATTTCTCACTGTCCCAGAAATGCACTTTAAAAAGAAAACGGAAAGGTTGCTTAAGGCAAGAATACTGACTGGGAAGTGTCCCACCTCCAGGTCTGTGTGCAGACACATCATATGTACGGTGTCATACATCTGAAAATAACCTACATCCTAAAGTGTAGCGTGTCTCTGTTGCCACTTCATTGCTTTTTGTCCAAGTCCATCTCTACAGCTCAGGTCTATAATCAGCTATTATTTTAAAATAAAACAACAGGTAACTGTCTGACAAATTCAGTTCTAAACTCTGAAAGCAATCCTAGCAAATTGTATCTGTGACCAGCAGTGTTACATTGAAAGTAATGATTTTGAGTTACCTGGTAGCTTCTATAAAGCTGTGAGTGCAGCCTCTTTACAATCCTGTTGATGGAAACTCTACCTCGAAGGCAGGAGTGTCTGTCTCCTCCGGTCATATGAAGCTGTTATTTCTTGATCAGATACTGGACTCTCCAGGTTGAAATGTAGTTGGGTTGTCAGTTCTCATAGGCTGAAAATTTTTGCCTAAAGTCCCTTTCTTACTGTCTCTGTTCAGGAGTAGTTTTTAGAAGTTTCTAAAATGTATTCATTAGAATGTCTCTTTCTCCAACCCCTGTAAAATCGCAGTACTGGTATTAAACCAGCCCAGCCTTTCAGGCAGCAAGAAATGAAAAACAGCACTAATAAACTCCATTAAAAGCTCCTCACACTGCAGCAAACAGTTTTCTATAAACAATAAAAGTTTATAATGTTGGTTATGGAGAACTCTGGGCGGCGTGATTGTGCCTGAAGGCTTTATTTGGGCTAGCTCAGGGCATCTCATAATAAGGTATATTCAAGTAGGAGGCTCACCACATTCTTGTGGTTATGATCACTGCTGTGGACATGCACGAATGTGTTTTTATGTGGCAGCCTCTTTGATTGCATCTTTACCTACTCTGTAATAAGGTGTGTGTCTGCGTTTGTTGGCAAGTCTGGTGTCCTCTACACAGAAAGCTCCATTTGACCAGAGGTGCCAAAACCCCTCTAAAACTGCCACTAGGTCCCCTTTTTCTGTCATATCTTTCCTTCTCTCGGGCTCTTTAAACAAGTGGTGGTGTCACTGGATGTTGTTCTGTGTCTCCCTATCTTAAAATGCTACGCTTCAGAATTGTGCTGTTTTAGGAAGAGACTGAGCCCCAGCTAACTTTGCTGACTTAAATTTGGAGTGTAAGTTAATGTTTGTGAAGGAAGAAGCAGCAGTTTTTTGGAGAGGTGACTTTTTGGTTGTATGTGGCTGGGTGATCAGGCCATTAGAATAGTTTCATATGGAAGTGACTGTTGGCCAGATTACACTTAAAATTGGGAGAGGCCTGGTATGAAAATGTAGGGGATGCTTTTGGTTGTTGTATCTTCACTTCTGCCATAATATCCACTTCTGTACATGCATATTCTCATAATCTGTCTCAGAGCAGCATCACACAGATGCCAAATCCTCATGTCTCCCCAAATGTGATCACCTCACAAGAAGGTGCTGGTGTGCATGAGTGCTGTCTCTGAATGACTCTGGATCACAGTGTTCTCCTGCCCTAAGTGGGATCTATGCTGTAATCTCTCTCCTAATGGTGATGTCTCTCCCTCCCCTCTCCCTTCCCCTCCTGCAGACATGCCTGGAGTTGGAGCGGTATCTTCAGACAGAACCACGGAAGATCTCTGAGACCTTTGGTGAGGATTTGGACTGCTTCCTTCATGCCTCCTCAGCCCCAGATGCAGAAGACAGTATCCGACGGCTGGACCCTATCCTTTTACCAGTGGAGACGAGTACGTGTGACAAAAGCACCAACATGGACATTATCCTCTCACGGGACAAGCTGCTGTCTGAGACGTGCCTCAGCTTGCAGTCCACCAGCTCTTCCACAGAAGGCTACACAGCCGTCAACCAGGCCCAACTCAATGCAGTAACCTCATTAACACCCCCTTCCTCTCCGGAGCTCAGCCGCCACCTTGTAAAAACCTCACAAACTCTCTCATCGGTGGATGGCACTGTGACATTGAAATTGGTGGCCAAGAAAACTTCACTCAGCTCTGTCAAAGTGGGTGTAGCAACAGCAACCGCGGGGACAATAAAAAGCGGGCAAAGTGACAGCGAACAAGGAGGTACAGGGGCAGAAGCATCCCCAGAAAACAAGAAGAGGGTTCATCGCTGTCAATTTAATGGGTGCCGGAAGGTTTATACAAAGAGTTCCCACTTAAAGGCTCACCAGAGGACTCATACAGGTACTTGTGTAGGATGCTTCTCTCCTCTTGTCCTCCTGCCACGTAACCATAACCATCTCCTTTTATTCTCATTTAGAAAAGAAAAAAAAAATCTCCTCTGAAAGTCCAAGGTGTATCATTCATACTGAAACTGTGGGCGTGCCAGTTTGGGTTTTCAGCACTTACTTCCTCAAGACAATTTAAAAAACCATCAATTTTAGTCAAGCGTTAATTGCTTTAAATAGGAAATAGGATGAGTAGGTTTTTATTGCCTTTTGTGTGAGGGAAAGAGAAAAATGTATTTCAGATCTGAAATAAGCAGTTTAGGGATAATGTGTGCGTCAGAGCATGTGTGTAGATACAGATGTGTAGGAACATAGATGCACATACCACATACCCTTGAGATACTCACGATCTTGGACTTCTCTGGTGATAAAATACAGTGAGAACAAATGCAAGAATGACATGGAGTTTGAATGGAGTAGAGTAGGTAGAGAGGGAGTAGATGTCTGGAAAGATGTCAGGCTATTATTGTGGGTAACATTAACTAATGTTGCACATAAGCTCCACTGTGTAAGCTTCTTGAAACACACCAAATTGGCTTAGGTTTGGCTCTTCAGGTTCCCCGCTCTCCTGTCAGTTTTTCATAGTCCCCAGTAGTGTTTCAGCTGGTATTTGTTGGCGGTAATAGCTGTGCAGTTTGCTGGCGTTGCTGCTTTGTTCTAAGCTTCACATGTGATGAGAGATGATAAATTCCCATTAGCACTGCCTTATCATGTGATTATTCTTGCTTCCAGAGGGATTGCTGTAATCAGTTTTCTCAATTTTACTGTAAAATGTGTGGTCTCTTACGATAACTGCACATTTAATTCACAATCTTATCATGCAGGCAGATTCCTAGAAGCGAGGTTGTTCTTGCAAGGTAGAAAATAACATGTTGGACCTGTGCAGTAAATCAAACAAATGTGTGGATTGTTAAGAGAGCTGCATCCATCAAATACTAGGCAGCCCCGTGAAAGTTACATGGTCTGAAGTATAAATCACATTAAGACATAAAAGGCATTGGTTTTGATCTTTTTATATGGGCTTTCTAGTGCTTTTACTAGGGATAGCCACCTTGCCAGGAGTGACCTCACTTGTGATCCAGTGATTTGAAAGCCAGTGAAAGTAGTGCAGTCGTTTTAACAGCAGCAGCAACGTGGGCAGGAGGCTCCTTGTGGTGCTGCAGCTCCTGCTGTGTGGCTGGTCCCCACTGGGGCTCTGCAGGGAGGATGTCCCAACCAAGGTGGTGGGTGACAGGGCTCCCATGAAGGCACAAATGCAGAGCATGAGAGCTGTTGATGCAGTGGGCTCGTCTGTTCAGATGTGACCCCTGTGTTCCTTCTTGAGCTGGAAATGGTGACTCTTCCTGAAGTTAGGCAGGGATGTGACATGATCATCTGGAAAGGGTGAACATGTGGAGTTTTTCTGATTTTGTCACCCAGCAGGTGGGGATGTGGACAAGGAGTCCTGGGAGTGCAATTGCAAAAACCACTGCTCTTTCAACACCTTCACCCTTTGGAATCTGTATCTTGCAAGATTTTGCATGCCTTTGAACTCAGCCTTAGGTTGAATTTTGTATCTGAGGTCAAAGCCTTTCCCCTTGTAACATCAGTGAGTGAAATCTTATGTTTTACAATTATTTCATGACAAGAAATATTTCTCACTGCCCTTGCGATATTTCTGTTGAATAGCCTTAGCCTGTGCGTAGTGCTGTTGATGTGTATGTGTCTGCCCACCACAGCCACAGCAATGCTCAACATCATGACAGAGGCAAGTCCACCTTTGCTGGCAGATGGGGAACACCTGTATCAGATGATGAGACTGCAGCTGCCCAAGTGCAGTGCCCACATCTCCCGCTCCCAGCACCTCACCTAGTGGGTTCAGCTACCCCTCTGATCTTGCCAGTTAAACCATCAGTGGTTTAGCCAGCCACTAAACCATTAAGTAGCTTACAGGAGTGTCCCTGTTTCCATCCACCAAGTCCTAAGCAGATAGCATTGGTTGTTAGGAAAGCAGGAAGGCAAAAGACAGGGAATAAAACTTGGATGAGGAACTCTCCTGTCTTTGCAGCCATATAACCACCTTCTACCTGACCCTGTCCTAGGTGTGTAGAAAGCATAGTTTCATTTTGCAGTGAGGAATGGATGCACCCTTGTTGTTAAGATACATCTTTGATGCAGAACCTGGGAGCAGGTAGGCACCTGGCTCCCGTTTTTCTCCATAGAAAGCAGATTGTCTAAATACCTTTGAACGTTTACATCTTGTGAGCAATCTGAGTGAAATAAAGAGAAGGACGTGATAGGCCTATTTTACTAGCTTATTTGAGCCTATAGCACAAAGTCTTTCCTACCCCTTCATCCTGCTTAAGTGCTGTTCTCTTAAAAATCACTGAGCGTTGGACATCTTAAATCAGAGCTGGTATAATCAAGACATTAAATCTATTCACACTGACCTCTGGAGGGGGGTTTCCCTGCAGGGAGCTCTTGCCTCTGATAGAAGAGAGGGAAAGAGAGGAATAGCTATGGAAATTTGGGACTGAATTATAAATGGCAGGGTTGCCTCCTTTCCCATGCACGCCTTCAGGTCTAGGAACAAGGAGTCCTTTTCTCCATTGGTGCTTTGTTGTTTTCATGCCATGAGTTGAGTGTGCTGTGGGTTGCGAATACACCCAACAGTGCCAATGGCTAGTATCCACTTGGCTTAGTCAGTGGCTGAGCCAGAGGGTCTGAAATGATTGCGAGATACTTTCCTTTGGCTGGTAGCTTGTTAGTATGTCATGCAAGAACAGTCTGCCAGTGCGGGCTCTGTGTAAAAGGGTGTGAGTGCCCTGACAGACAAAGAGCTCTCAGTGTGGGGTTCACAGGCAGGGAGGCAGATGCAGGCTGGTCACCCAACTTGCATGTGCAAAGTCCACTTGCTGGATCAAAGGGCTTTACTGCAGTGCATGAAAACAAGAAAACCATGGGCTGGGGAGCTGGGGGATGGAAGGCAGCGGAAGGAGGTTGCATTCCTTTCGTTCATATGTAAGGCTGACCAGACCAGACACTGGCTAGTGTTCCTTTCTGCTGTGTGATGAGCCAGTCTGGGTTTAAGGCAATACAGACTGATAGCAGCTTGCTAGATTGGAGCTGACCTTCTCTTAGGGCTATACTTCACCGGGGGACCCCAGAGACAGTCAGCCCTCACATTGCACTTGGTGCCGTACAAGCTTCTCTTGTTACTCTTCTGCATAATATCTGTAGGAGAATCAGGGCAGCGCTGTAAGGCCCATCAATGGTTATGAAACCACCTTCTGGATGACCTTTGGAGAGGGAAAAACAATCGTCTGTGTGGGAGAGAATTTAATCTGGAAGGGAAAGGGAAAAACATTGTCTGGATGGAAAGGGAAATGAAAATATTTGACTGAATTCAAAGTAAGCTGGGGCATCTAAGCCGAAGGGTGTGTAAAGAAGCTAAGAGCAGTGGTGGGACTGACTGTCAGAGGGCAGCAAAGAAGCCACTTGGGGGAGAAATAGCAGCAGGGACTGTGAACAGGAGGGAAAGGTGAGCTATAGGTTTGGAAAGCCAATGTAACAGTGAGGTAAAAACATGTAAAGAAAGAGCCACCAGGACTGGCATGGTAATCCAGCCCTAGCACATTCTCTTGCACTTATTCATGGAGCAGACGTCAGTGCAAACAATGACATTTTGTCTCTTTTGAGAGACAGAAATTTTCATCCAGCCTTCACACATGTATGGAGAGGAATCGCCAGTGTAACGGAGAGTGGAGAGGAAGGGATTAGAATGAGCCAAAACTCAGGTATAGTCATTAATTAGGAAACGGGATATTGTTGGTGAGTGTCTGGATGCAAATAAGTCTAAGGGTGAGCTGGCCTGTGACCCATGCAAAGATTAATCATGGGGCGTCGCTGCATCTCTCAGATCAAAGACCTCTGGAGGAGATTTCTATTTCCTGGCAAAGCCACTCGTATCAGCCTTCCTTGCAGTAATGTACAGGGGAAGGTAGGAGTTGGCGTATGTGCTTTCTGGCCAGAGATAAAGCATCAGGCCTAAGCTGACCAGGAAATCCTTAAGACTGTGATAGAGATAAAAAATGACCCTTAGGGGTTTCTGCTGGGGTTTGCATTTTATGAGTATCAGAAGGTTTGGGGTTTTTTCTTTATCCATCTAAAAGCAGGATCTGATACAACCTAAGCTCATGTCTGAGAAACAGCAGTTGGACACCTTATTTAGGTTTCTAGAGCCTAAAACAAGTGGGAAATACCTGTGTAAATAGTTGTTACAAGTCTACATGTGATCTTAAGATAGCACTTATTTAAGTGGAGCTTGTTTCACATTGTCAGGACATATTATTTTAAATTATATAGTTCTTTGATCCAAAGTGCCGGGTGAGAGTAACTAAAATAAACAAATCCACCCTGCAGGAAAACAAATTACTACATTTGCAAGAAAAAGATGAGAGACACAAGAACATTAATGAACAGGGAGGTTTTCAGAACAACAGAAAAAAGCTTTCCCAAAATGTTGGAGATAGAAGAGGAAATATCCAGACTTTGTAAATGATGAGAAAAGACCAAGGAGAGTAGGCTGGATGATAGATAAAGAAGATTAAGGAGTAATAGACTGTCTGTGTCAGTGATACCACATGAATAGGCAGCTGTATTATGTTAGTGTGGTAGCACCTGTGAACAGAAAGCCAATGACGAGAAAGAACAAGCAAATAGCCAAGCCCAGCACCAATGCCACAGGATGCAAGACACTGAATAACAACTTAGGAAAAACAGTCTGGGAGAACAGTATAGGTAGCATAGGAGAAATGAAAGCCAAAGCCCAAGATTTTTTGTTGTACAGAGCCCCAAGACTTTGTAGCAAGTCCCCAGCTCTGTCTCCAGGGCTGCAAACTGTCAAGGGGACACAGAAAGACACGGAGGATGCTGAAGTGTCTGTGGCAGCAGTGGAAGAAATGGGCGAATTTGCCACTAGAAATGAGAGCAAGGGAATTAAGGGAGGAGGAGTGTGTGAGGAAGACCTTCTTTCAGGGCTGGATTTGTTTTGGGGTACAGTTGCATTGCTAGTTTGGAAAGACACGTTTTGTTGTGGTCTTGAGGTTTTTTTAAGTTTTTGGGTAAAAGCGTAAAAAGAGTTTATCAAATCTGATTAAAATAAGCCAAACCAAATCATGAGCTCTTTAAAACGTTTTGGTTGTGAAGCCTTTTAGCCATTTGGCAAGTTTGGAGGGGAGTGTTGTGATTTCACTGTGGATGGCCAGAGCCTCACTTCATTATTACAGCGAGAGCTTATGCTGAGGAAACAAGCTTTGTGAACCTCCCAGGCGGCAGGAGGACGGGCGCTGCCAAAAGCAGCCCTTGCCATTTAAAACACCAGTGGTGTTCATCCATTGCTTAGTTGCCAATACCTGAATTTTCAGTCCTGTGTTTCTGCTCTATCATTCACCAAATCAATAGCACAGGTAACAGTCTTACTGTTTGGGTTTGAAAATATAAATAGGTATTGTTCGTTTGTTCGTTTGCCACGTGAAATGATTTTTGGCACAACTGAGATCTAGAAAGTGATGTTTGCTGTCTGTTCAGCAGCTGCAGGAGGGAGAGAGCAGGAGCCTCCAAGTGTTATGGCAGGCTGCCTTGGTAAGGCATGGAGGAGCCATCTCTAGTTTGTCATGTAGTGTTTTCTTTATATCCATCCGTCCCCTGAGCCTCTGTGAGACACTCAGCAAAGGGTAAGCAATAGGGCTCACAGTGAACAACTCAAGAGAAAGCTCCTCAACTTGTCTTCTGCCAATTTCCCTTTGTGTTCCTGCTGTCCCACACTGGATAAAAATGGCAGGTTAATGACAGGAAGCTATGATGTTCTTGTCCATTTGTCCAAAGCACTAGCACTTCTGAAGTGCTAGAGATCACACCAAGCTTAAATTAGAGATGTGTGCTCAGGGATGCTGGTTTACGCCAGGTGGGTTTGCTGGACGAGAAGGGCATGATCAGGCTGAGAGTGCTGAAGCACTCTGGGCATGAAAAACCAAGTGTGCTACCTCTTGTATCAAAAACAGGTTCCAAGTTAGGCTTTTCCTAAGCACAGTGTGGGAATCTGAGTCTGGGTCACAGCTGGCCAAGCAGCCAGGAGTGTCCTAATCCAGAGCCTGCCTTTCACACCCCGTGCGGACACAATCCCATAGACCTACCTACCAGCAGCAACAACTTGCAAGCAGGAGCGGATGAACTGCAAGGTTTCATGGAAGCTGATCTAAAAGCAGCAGGCTTATATATAGTGTCCATGCTTCTGCCAAGGGTGGTGGTGTCCCAAACAAAACCTTGGGCACCGTGGCGTCGGTGGTGCCCACGTATAGCAGAGACCAGCTGCAGGTAGGGAGACCAGCTAGGCCTGCATTAGGACTAGAAATAAATAATGGCTGAAAATACGTACGTAAAGATAGCTAAAGAGCAAGCTTACGATGCAGAGAATGCAGGGTGGATTTAAAGAATATAATTGCCTCTTGCTGCGTTGCTAGAGTTTAGGAGAACATGTATTTGTCTTCAGAAAACTTCTGTCTAACACCACTCTCAAAAGCCAGTTGTTTACCCCATGTCAAGCAGTGAATGGTAACATACTGCAGTAGATTGAAATGAATGAATGCTCCAGGCTTTTTTGTGAATGTTATATTTAAAGAGGAGCTTTGCATTCATTGAAGCAGGACTAGAGAGAGGGAGCGCTGGTGATGGGCCAGTCGAGGAGTCAGATGAGCCCTAGAGTCAGTGAATCCAGTTCCCAAAGGAATCTCTAGGCCAGATTCAGCAGATTCATACATCTGGTATAGGTTAGCCAGGAAAAGGCATATATAGTAAAGCAGTCTGACCTTTCCTCAAAGCAACACTAAGAACAGAGATGGTAAAGACACACACATAGGATAGAACTAGCAAATGAGGGCAGTTTAAAGACTAGTGCAGCCATTTTGGAAAGGGCCAGGCAAAATACTGCATGGGACCTGCTTCATCCAGACATCTCTGAGAGTCTCCAAAACCTTTTTGTCACTGCAAAACTATAATGTTTCCATAGGTCACCTTTATACATGATAAGAAGGCTTACTGAGAATGAAAAGCCTTTAAAAATTGCAGGCCATTTCACAATCTCAGCAGTCCCCATTTGTAAGTGTGCACCCAAATGTCATGTTGGGCAGATTTGCTCCTGAACGTGTCTGGCCTTCAAAACCTTGGCCTGCAAAAACTGAACGCTGAAAAAACATTTGTGGGTGTGCTGGCTAAGCTAACGAGGACAAGCATGTGTTTCAAGATTAAAGCTGATCCCCAGCTGAGTTCTGAAAGAAAGGTGTCCTCACTGTATGGCAGTGCACATTCACAGGCTTAGAGAGGATTTATTCCTTCCTCTTGTACCTCTGGATTCTTACCACTGACAGAGAAAACTTAATAGATTAGTTGGACAATTTTGCAATGTCATTCTAGCTTTTTATGATGACCATAAGTGATCATTAGTGCACTAGAAGCTTTTATTAGTTCTTGGAAGTGAATGTTATGAAAATACAGGCATGCACATCTTTTGTTCAATATGTAATTGCATGGAACTGTATTATGGTTAATTTTGCATGAACTTCCATTTGGATGTCTTCTTGTTGGTCACCTGTAACTTCGCAAAGCTTTTCCTTCCTCAGAGTGAAATTTTCCACATTTGGTCTTTTTCCAGCATGGTTACTGTTTGTTGTTTTAGAAGATGGAGGAAAAATATTTGGCTTTGAGGAGAATGTGGCATGTATGTTGGGGAGGAGCAGGGAGAAAAGAGCTGTCCTCAGTGCAACAAGTTTAGCTAAAAACTTGGCCCATGTAATGGAAAATAGTCTTTGAGTAGAAGACTTCTCTCTGTGAATATCTGGGTAAAAGTTAACTAGAACGTGCTAATCTATGATCTGTTGTAAACTGACTTTAATATGAGTGTGAGTACATGTGATACAGTTTCTTCATTAATTCTTTGCAAATCCCATAGAATCCCAAAGACTATTCTTTTCCTGGGCTTTGTTTGGCTTTGAATGTGTGTTAGGAAATGTTTCATACATAAAACCTCTTTATTTGTAAAAAATTTCTTCCTGAATATGCAGCATCACCCAGCAATGGAATTTCATAGTACATTTGTGCCTTCTAGTTACACTGATCTGGTAGCATGAATGACCTGGGTGATTTCCAAGTGGGTGCCTGTTACTTCCCTTACAGCTAAGGATGGGTAGTCATCTGTGCCTTTTCCAAAATCCAGATCACTAAACTTCCAGCTGGTAAAATTAATTGTCCTTACTCTTTGCCTTGTGCTCTTGAGATCAGGCTGCTTGGTTCACCACGGTTTGCCCACCAGCGTTGCCAAGACCTTTTTACCAAGCCCTGCTCAGCACGAGGCAGCGAGGAGCTCCCACACCGCCAGGCACAGCCTGCAACCTCCAGCCCCGGGAGAGGGAGAAAGCACCAGGGAGGATGGGATCTCACTCAGAAACGTCGCCTGCCTGCCACCGTGTAGGCAGCCCTGCCCCACACCAGGGCAACCTTCACTGCAACAACTTGGCAGTGTGTTTTTTAAGACCAAGCACAGTTTCCCTTCCACCTCCACCCTCAGATCAAATCCAATATCCGAATGGATGAAAGCATCCTGCGTCGTCATCTCTTTTCTTTTTGTTGTTGACAAAACTGGGAAAAAAAACAGAAGGGAATGTATTCTCTTTTTGTCTTGTGTTTTATTCCTGTGCTGTCTCTGCCAGTGTGCATCTTTCTTTGTTTTTGTCATCTTTCTCCAATTTTTCAGTGACAAAAGGGAGAAATCTAAGTGACGCATAAGGTGGTGAAAAACGTCAGCAGTGTAATGTTTAAATAAGCAAAAACACCACAATCATTAGCAAAAATATTGTGCAAAACCATTTTAAATGTTAGCATTTGTAAAAGGGGTGTCCATTCCCCTTAATTTTTTTCATTGGTTCTAGTACCAGATACATATTTCATATATTTTTTCTGGAATATTTGCCTTTATATTTTGCCTGGAATTTCTCAGAAACTCTTGGTCTAAAATGCAGGTGTCCAAAGAGCACATCTTTGGTGCACTGTGCTGGATTATGTAAATATATGCCATGTCCCATAAAGGGCTGTCTTCATTGTTCACCTTCCAGAATAACCTACAAAAAACACATATTTCAGGGTCCTGGAAAAGTCTGACCCAGTGAACCGCTGGATTTGTTTTCCTTTTTCATCTGTTACTTCTGCCGCTCCTACCTTGCCTTGCATCTTTGAGCCCACAGAGCTCCACTGAATCTGAAACTAAAAGCCCTTATTAGAGGAGATTTTTTTTTTTAAAGTTCTTACCTCTCCTCTGGGGACCGAAGTAATGGCAGCTTGAAGCAGCGGAGAATGTGTAATTAGGGCAAGCAGCGATGCCTCGCGTGATGGGGAGAAACAGGAGGAGAGGAGGGGAAGTGCGCAACAGCCCGGTGTGCACAGGCTGTTACTAGGAGACCCCGGCACGAAATGCATGAGATGCAGGGTGCTAATGGGCCAGCCTGCCGCCTGGGTACCAGCCCGACCTGCTGCACAGCTGCTTCTGCCCTCCTGTTGCCAAGCAACTCCATCCTTATTTTTTTCTTTTTAATTTTTTTTCTTTTTTTTTTTTTTTTTAAATTATTTTCCTCCCCTTCTCACTCACTTATTCTGGAGGCTTAATTGGGTAGTTTTGCTGCCGGTGTTGCTAACGGGCCCCTGCCTGGGCCTGCTGCTCAGCTGCTGTCCCCAGAGCCCAGGGCTGGGGGAGGATGTGCTGGCAATTAATGGGGCAGAAGCCTGGGTTGAGTGCCCGGGCTGGCGCCAGCATCTGTCCCCAGGCCCTGCTCCCTGCCAGCTCGGAGCTTCCTTTGGAGAGGAGCTGTGGAGAAGGGGTTTGAAAGGGGAGCGGTGTGTCAAAGGCTTTATCACTCTCAATGGGAATCTTGCATAGACCCGTGAAGATAAAGTCTGCCACGATCCTCCCCACCTTCAGTGCTTGGCATGTATGGCAATGGGCATTCATTAAATGTGTCCTCTTAAGTAGAGTAGAAAATGGAAAATTTCCATTTCTTTGAATGTTGCTACTACATGCTTTGCTTTTCTCTGCTTTTCAGCTAGGCAAGTGGGCTTTGTGGATGCGAGTTAGGTGCTTGTGTGTGGGGGTGAGATAGAATGCTGTAGAAATTAATTTCTTCTCGTGTACTGAATGGCTACATACCGAAGACTGCTTCTGGCTCGGTAGACAGGCTTTGGCAAGGCCCTCAGGGACTAATCCGGAGCTTTGAAGTTTGTAGAAAGACTGATTGGACATTGGGTTTGGTTCTTAACCTCTTTTCTCCCATCTCTAATATAGACGTAATCAGAGCCATCTCTCTGTAAGGGCACTGCTGACCTTTTTGTATGAAAAGAGCTGTACATCGTTCATGGAAATGTACTGCTTTTACACTTGATCATCCCTGCCCATCTAAAAATAGGTACAACCTTCTCACATTGTGTATTTCACAATCCTGTCACATTCCTCTTCTGCCCTGTACTCTCTCCTGCCAGCTTTTCTCTTGTGCTTTGTCACCCTTTCAAAGGCTTTTCCATCCTTCCAGCAGGTGGCAAAACTGTGAATAAAATGCCTTTTTTATTTTCTCTTTTTTCTCTTTTGCATAGAAAGCATTGGTGAGCCACTTAAGCACTGACCATTGCCCCCCCCCTTACATTCCTTTGTAATAATAAAAATAATAATTAGGCTTTCCATTCTCCGGCAAAAATCAATTAGGAGTATATTGAGGAATGAAAGGCTCAGAAAAGTATCTGAAATTGATTTTTGTAATTAGTTTTACTGGTTGATGGGCTGCACGCACATACGCTTAGATGTTAGCATTGATCTCCAGAGGATGTGTGTATTAAATAGCCTGCTCTTCCTTTTTGCTAAAGAAATGAACTTATTAATCTTAGAAAGAGGGTGATGTGGTTGTGTGCTGAACTGCAGCTGCTCACTAGCTTTTCAGTAACCTCACCAGCAGAGCAGCTGCCTGAGCCATGCAATGGTAACTCGCTGAATCTAATGTGAAAGTGGGGGTATTTAACAAGCGGCAGGTCTTGGGCTACTCCTCCTCTGTGTCTCATATTTGACAAGGTGTGTGTATGCGGTGGGGAAGCACAGGCACGGGTGTTAAGGAGACCTGTCTGGTTAGATGTCAGTTTTTCAGGAGTCCTTAAAACTGGATGTCTTTCTGCAGCAGCTTCTATTAAATGTCATGTAGCTCTTTCCATAGGAGGAGAGGAGCAACCGGTAACGTTGTCTGTTGTGCCATGTGCTGCGTGCTGATGTTCAGCTAATTAGAAGAATTATGGTGTGGCTTCATTGGTATGCCATGTATGTAGCTTGTAAAGCTCTCGGGGACCCTTGGAGATGAAGAGTGCTATATAAATATAAAATATTGTTAATGTGATGTTCCACATTAGGCATCCCATTGTGCGGTGGCAGACTTTCATAATAAAATGCAAAGCAAATACAAATGCCTGCCTGGCGTTTCTGTGCAAAGCGATCTGGGGGGGCTGCTTCTGGCATTTCTGAGCGACTTGCATCTGCACCAATGACACTCCTCTGGGCACTGGCCTCTGAAAGATGCCTTGGGCCATCCCACAGTGACACTGCTGCTTGCTGCAATGAAACGGTCCCAGTTACCAGCCCGGGAACAGCAGGTCCCAAAAGGATTTCTCGGAAAGGGTGGCAAGCAAAGTTATTAAAACACTCTCTTAAAAAGCCAATGGGACTACTTGATTCTTCACACAGTTCTTTGCATGGCTCAGGCCCCCAGAGCTTTCTTATAGGAGAAATCCAGGTGAGAAATCTTGCATTTAATTCCTTTTTCAGTTGTAATTTGCAGTTTGTCTGGTTCTCCAGGGACACCAGTCTTGGAGCAAGCATAGCTAAAGCAGTCTTTTAACATTTGAGGTTTTAGAACTAGTTTCACTTTGAATAATTTTTAAATCACAGATTTTAAAAAGGAAGGAAATGTTTTGGTTCTCTTTCATAAACTTTTTTTTTGATCCTTTTGATCCTGAAACTGTATGTAAATAACTCATGGTGGATCAGAACATGTGGTGACTTTTCAGGGGGTGTTTCTCATGCTTTCTTGAAGGCACTTTTGCTTGCTAGTTCTGTGTAGTTACATAATATTAAGAAGCTCTTAAAACATAGTACAACAAATGTCTTTTTTGAATGACCTTCAAAATGTGCATACAGACAGCATTTGGGATTTTCCCCCGTAGTTTCTTTAAGTATTTTTTTTTGCTAAATGAGTCATACTGACAAAAGGAGGCCTGTGACTGTACCACGTTTTAACAGGGAGAGATAGCAGCAAGGATTTTGACTGTGATTCTCCTCTTTACTTTCTAGGGTTGGTCTGTCTTACTGAAGTTTATTGCAGGACTGGAAACTTCAACTACTTGATTGTTATTACTAAGTGTACTGTAATCAACAGATGTTTGTACTGTGGTGTTTAAGGTGGGGTGCAGCGGAGGGATAAGGAAATGGATACAGATGGATAATCATAATATCTTTGTTTACTTTTAATTCTGTAAAGATACAGGGTGCAACTCAAGCCTTAATGGGCATTTTTCCAATTACTTTGATGGAGTCAAGATTTCTTCCCACAGCATTGCCAACTCGTGTGATCTTACCATGCGCATCCCAAAATCTAGAGGGTTTTCTTCCTAAAGTACCTGCTTTTGAAATCCAGGGAGTAGAGAGCAAACTCCTTTCTCTGTATCTCATAATAAATGTTTCTAGCCTGCAGGGCTGCAAAGAGAAGTTTAAAATCATCACCCTAGGTTATCTACAAAGCAGAAGGCAAATGATCTCTAGATAGTACTGTTTTCTTCTTTAAAATCTCATTATTTCTATGGGAGACTGGACTTGTGACTTTTTAACCCTTAGGCTTGGCAATAAGTAATGCAGATATAAGATGTATAATATGCCCAACATCTGTTGTCTGCTGTAGTTTTGTGATCGTGACAGTGTCCTCAGCTGATCTCAGTTATGTACCTCTGTGTCCTGTAACTTAATGTTTCTACTAATCATTCTGTTGAAACTGGCACTGTGAGATGTCTGTGGTGAAGCTGCCTTACTCCTTGTGCAAAAGAAATACCCCTGAGACCTAGAGAGTGCCTGCAGGATGTAGGTGGCAAAGACACGAGGTTTCTGGATTTTGAGATCCCCTGTGTTTTGTGAGGGAATATTCATTGTGAAGGCTTGTATAAGGTTTGCAATCTAAGTATGTGTTGGAGAGAAAACCTGATGTTCTTCGTTTTGTGGTGGAAGAGCAAAGATAAGAGCTGCATGCAGCTGAGCTGCTTGCCTAGTCCCTCGTACCGTCCAAGGAGAGAAATTCACCTTCAATTCCAGTTTGACTGGGGTGTGATGTGTCACACTGCAGAGGCCTTTGCCCCTCCATTAACTTGAAAAAGAGCCATAGGTGGCTGTTTCAGACCGTGGCTTTCGAGTTACATGAGATGAAACTCAGCAAGGGGGACAAGGCTGGAAAATGGAGGGAGAAGTGCCAAGGACCAGTGCAGTGTCTTCATCATGGAACCAGCCCAGCTCTATCCATCATGTTTTGCTGAGAACCTGGTATGTGTTTACCATAGTAGGGTTGCTGCGATTCTATGCTTGGTTCTTTCATATTTTCAAATGATAAATTTTTGGCTTTCAAGAGAAAGCTATACCAATCATTTGTTTATAACTAGGTGCTTAATATTTAAGAGTCTTGCATTTGTCTTAGTCACTAAAGGAATAGCGACCCGATTTCAAGGCTGCCAAAGTCTGATGGATTTTTTGTTATGACTCATAAATTCTCGTTTCACTATTGCATGTTTCCCATAAATTTGCAAAGGTCTGTGTCCTCCAGTTACCAGATTGGACCAGGCTGGATGAAATAAAGAGGATGGAGGGTCAGACTGTTCTGAAGAGTGCTTTTAGCAGAAGAGCTAGGTTGTGGGAAGTGCTGTAAACAGAAGTCGAATAGAGACCCTATTCCACAAGCATCCCAGTCTCAGGGTATGAAAATACACTCCAGGAAGGTTAAAAGATTAAAATGGGCTATGGACTGCAGGATAGAGCCATGATGAAGAGAAGTATGCAGTCATGGTGGACTGAAACCATAAAGCTTATCTGAAGGGCTAATAGCATCTCTATTACTAACTTTTCTGATGGTAAGGTTCTTCTAGATCAATAGGTTTCAGTACAGCTCTGTGCACTTGCAGGCACGTGCAGGCTGCTTCTTGGGAATCCTCAGCAGGCATCCAAGGATGTGTCTATGGGAGCATTTTCTGGTGATCAGGAGTCCCTCTTTGAGGTGAGTCTCCTGGTTGCCCCCATTCACTGTGCTTTGGTTCAGCGTGGCTGGAGTGCACACATGGTTTTGGATGGCCTGTCCTGGGAGGTGTTGCAATGCACTGCTGGCACGCTTCACCTGTGAATGGGTTCAGGCCACAGGACCAGGCTGTGGCCAGCCAGAAATAACACCCTTCACATGCACGGGTCCAGCATACCCACTGTTTCACAAATCAGCTGCCCTTTACTGAGCTGCAGTGCTCTCTGATGCTCGTCTGCCCAAGGAAACGAGTGTGATCAGTGAGCTTGAAATCACTAGGTAGCAGTCTCCACCTCCCAGGGAAAAATTAGAAAAAGCTGAAAGCCACTGTTCTGGATTGGTTTTAGAAGGTTTTCTGTAAGCAAATGGTATATTGTTTTAACACCAGTGCTCATCTCAGAAAATTGCATAATTCATTGCTTGGATGTATGTCTGCGTTGCTGGCTGCCTGCCCTTCCAGGTGCCTTTGTGGATGTGTGGAAGCTGAACTGCCTGCCTGGTGTGGAGCATGTTCTGAACTGAAAGAGCTGAGTATTTAACAGCTGCCTATATGGGTATCGGCTTCTTTTTGGACGTGCGTTGGCTCCTCCATTGAGTGTATTTGTATAAATGCGGGTTTATGGATTTGTTTAAGCACTGCACAGATCCTTGTGTTGAATAAAGGTGACTTAAGGAGTAGAGCCTCCTTCCTTGGGAGTGGCTCACAGGCGCAAGTTTTAAGTGCGGTTATTAATTTTGAGGAATTAGAGCCTGAAAAAAGTCAGTGTAGCACAGCTCTGTGATGTTCCTATTTTTAATTGGATTTGCAAGCTCATAATTAATTTGTTAAAAAGGGAGAGATCCTAGCCCTGTAGAAGTGAGTGGGAGTTTTGCCATTGCCTTCAGCAGAGGAGGATTTCACCAGCTATCTTTTTATTCTCACTAATCCTCTACAACAACAGAAGAGCAGCCTGGCACGTGGAAAGGATCCTTCCCATTTCTTCTCCCTGCCTTTGCCAGTAGTGAGGTAGGAGGACCCTTCCCCCATTCTCCGTGCCCGTGCTTCCTACAAATGTGCATCTCTGCAAGATAAGCTTTCATTACATCTTCGGGTAAGGTGAAAGCAGCCATTAAAGTAGCAATTTGTTCTTAGTCTTCACGTGGAGAGATGCAGAGGTTTGTCTCTTCCTGCCCTCTCCTGTTTCCGAGTAGCTGCAGGAGAGCAGGAAATCTAACCTCTTTGAGGCCTCTGGGTCAAGAAGCCATCTGACATGATTTTAAAGGTCACCATGCTCCTTTGCATGCGTTTATCTTGTGCCACGTGGAGCACTGTATGCCAGCGTGCTGTCTGGAGCACAAAGAGCTACTGTCTGACATTTTGTGGAACAGGGCTTGGGTTACAGAGGAAAAGCATCTGAAAACAAAACTCAGCTCAGGGCTGTGCAAGGCCAGCCCAGGAATGCTTGAGAGGAGCCCCTGCAGCAAGTAACAGAGATATGTGGCATCCCATGGGTTTACCAGTAATCATGCTTGGCATTTCTGTCCCTCATAACCTATATATAGCACTATACATTTTCAAAGCTCTTGACAAATGTTAACAAGCCAAATTCTGTTTCAGTCCTAATAACCCTTGTTTCACAGAAAGCCCAGGATGTTTTTCCTTCACCCTTTTGCTCTGTAGGCAACTGTATCCTTCAGACTGGCTGTACCTGCCAGATTTGGCAGAGCAGTCATCTGCATTTGCTTTGCAGCGTGTGTAGCAACACACACTGCAAGGCAGTTCGTCTGCCTTGCTGTCTCCTCTCTAAGGTAGGCACTAGAGAGCGTCAGAGAACCGAGGAAGCTGAATTATCATTGAGGCTTGTTTACTGTCAGCTTTTAAAAATAGTGCATGAACTGTTCAGACAAAAGCAGTGTGCCATCAGAGACATGACCAAGGCCGGGGAAATCCCTTTCCTCCTAGAGGGGAGAGCAGATGGGGAATGCCAGGTAGGAAGTCAAGGGCTGGGAGGGGGAGGGTGCTGCAGCAACTGCAGCTCCAGCATCTAGGGCCAGCATTGGTGTTGGTGCTTGAATTACAGTTGAGTAACCAGCACAGAAACAGGACACCAGCACTTGGCTCACTAACAAGATGTTTCTTGCTTTTCTTCTTTTCCCTGAAAAAATCCTATTAAAAGAAAAAAAAGAACAAAAGGCAAGTCTGCAGAGATGACCAGGCATGCACAGTTTAAGTGGGGTGGTATTATTGTTGGCTCAGTCCATTGCCCTGTTGGGCCAAGTGCCGGGTCCTGCATTTTGGTCACAACAACCCCGGGCAGCGCTACAGGCTTGGGGCAGAGTGGCTGGAAAACTGCCTGGCAGAAAAGGACCTGGGAGTGTTAGTGGACAGCCGGCTAAACATGAGCCAGCAGTGTGCCCAGGTGGCCAAGAAGGCCAACAGCATCCTGGCTTGTATCAGGAACAGTGTGGCCAGCAGGAGTAGGGAAGTCATCGTGCCTCTGTACTCGGCACTGGTGAGGCCTCACCTCGAGTACTGTGTTCAGTTCTGG